>JARHVA010000475.1:915000-1150000 GCA_037957365.1 Torreya grandis
AAGAAAGTGAATCCAATCAAATTTGGTGGTATGGTGTTGGGTGATGGAGCTAAAGTGTAGCTTATAGAAATAGAAAAATGGTTCAAGATTCAATATTATTATGAGGTAACCAAGGCCATTTAGGGAGCCTACTAGTATTTGGTGAATAAATAAATTAGTGGGATAATGAAAAGATTAAGATGAGTCTTGACTCCTCCACCACTACTTAGGAGTAGTTTTTAACTTGTTTTAGAGAACAATGGCTACTCTAGTTGTGTTTTGATTATAAGCTAATAGATTTCTAAAATATGAAATAAGGGGATCTATTAGTAAATGAGTATTGGGATAAATTCAAAATGATCTTAAGTTATGTTCCATAGTATTATAAGGATGATTGTTTTCAAATCATGAAGTTCATCATAGGCTTAAAACCATAATTTGGATGTGAATTGGATGTTCATGGGCCATACATTATGGACCAAGTCTTTGGGAAAGTAGTTAAGCAATAGAAAAAGTTTAAATCACTTACTAAGGTTAAGGAAAAAATTAGAAATAATTTTTGAGGCTCAAAGATAACCTTAAATAAAAATAACTTGAAATGGAACAAGAATTCCAAGAATAAATTTAATAACCAAAATTCAAGATTTAGTACTTTATCAAGAAATAGTAAACCTGGAAGTGGGTTTAAAGAAGGATTCAAGGGAGTTAATCAATTTGAGAGGGATGGAACACCTAGTGGATTCTTTACATGTGGAGGATACCATTATTCTAGGGATTGTACTTGATGGAAGATAGATTTTATAAATAAAAATTCATCCATCTCTACATCATAGTAGGGAACCTTACAATAGTGAATTCACATATAAATTGACCATCATTAAGCATAATTTCAACTTCTCCCTTTGAATTATTAGGTAATTTATTTTGGCATCCTTTTTATATTTTGATAGATACATAAGACACTAATTTTTTTCTCTACTAAAATGTTAAGTAAATTTATTCCCATACTGAATGCTTGGTTGATTCAGTATGGGAATGAATCCAAGGTTAAGGTTGATAGGTCTCTTATGGAGGATGAGGTAAAGTTTATAGAGTTCACTATGGTTTTTGATATTTATACAACACCACTAAGATCATATGATGTGATCCTAGGAGTGAATTGGCTCTCTAATCGTAAAGCTAAGGTTTACTATTTATTTAATTTTTTTGAGTGTTTAGATGATTTGGGAAATTAAAACCAAATTAAAGTAGAAAAGAGAGAGTTGAAACTAAGGTAAATTTCAAAAATTTAATTAAAAAAGGATTAGTGAAAGGGATGTTAATTGTTTTTAGTCAAAGTAGATGAAATTGATGAAGCTAAGGAACCCTCTTAAGAAGACTATCCTTTTTTGCGAGAGTTTTAGGATGTTTTTCCTAAGGAATTAGTGCATCTACCTCATAAGAGGAAATTTCAATTCACTATTGATATCATTCTATGATCAAAATCTCAATCCAAAGCTCCCTATAGAATGAAAACAACTAAATTGGTTGAGTTAAAATCCCAACTTTAGGAGATGTTGGCCACAGTTTTGACTTGGCCAAGTGTTTCATCATGGGGTAAACCTATATTTTTTGTTAAAAATAAGGATAAAAACCTTCAATTGTGCATATAATACCAAATTTTAAACAAGGAAACAATAAAAAATAGTTATATTTTAGCGTACATTGATGATATTTTTGATTATATGTGTGGTGCAATAGTTTTTTCAAAGATTGATCTTCGTGTTGGATACCATCAATTAAAAATTAAAGAGGAATATATTCCAAAAATATCTTTCAAGACTCAATCCAATAATTGAAAGTTTATAGTGATTCATTTCATAATAATTAATGTGCCTATATAATTCATAAATATCATGAATAGTGTAGTCATAGATTACCTTGATCAGTTTCTGTTAGTATTTCTCGATGATATCCTTATCTATTCAAAAAGTGAAGAAGAGGATATTGAGAATTTGTGTATATTTTTTTAATGGTTTAGAATTATAATATTTATAAAAAATTATCTAAGTGTTCCTTATTTCAAATAATATTATAATAATTATGACATTTTATCTCTACAAAAGTGATTTATGTGGATCTAGCCAAGATTAGAGCCATTATGGAGTGGCCTGCACCCAAAAATATGCATGAGGTGTGTAGATATATGGGTTTAGTAGGTTACTATAGGAATTTTGTGCCAAATTTCTCTAAGATAACAAATATGATCACCTCTATTTAGTGGAAATAACAACATTTCATTTGGTATGATAAATATGAAGAAGCCTTTTAGATTCTAAAAATGAGACTTACTTCAGACCAGTGTTATGGATTTTGGATCTAAATGGTCATTTTATAATTATAAATTATGCTTCAAGAGATGGTTTAGGAGGATTTATTATGTATAATGGATCAATTTTAGCTTATGAATCAAGGAATTTAAATTTATAAGAGGTAAATTATTCTCCACATGACATAGAATTAGCTACCATAGTGCATGATTTACAAGTATGGAGAAATGATTTACTTGGAAAATATTTTGAGCTTAAAAATAATAATGTTGAGATCAATTATATATTTACCTAGCCTAACCTTAATTCTCATCAAAGGCAATGGTTATAATTTTCATCAGCCTATGATTTTGAAATTAGGTACATTAAGGGAAAACAAAATAGATTTGCAGATGCCCTTAGTCATAGAAGGTAAATTATAGTTTTAGACATTAGAAAACTACACATGATTGTTAGAGATGTCAAACTAACCCCTAGACCACCTTGGGACCCCATAGGGACTATTTTGTAACCTTTTGACTACAAATTTTAGTCAAGTTAACTAAGTAGCTAAACTAAATAACTAACCCACCCTTGACCAAAATTAACATTTAACCTCAACCACTAACAGTCACCATAACCACTGATAGTTAGGATTGGCCATTGATAGTCATGTTTTAACCACCTAAACAATTAACACTAGTCAAATCCAACTTGATTTTTATATTTAGCTTGTCTAATTTATGTGTGAGCCAATGCATGTGAAATCCAAATTTAGACACCCTATTAAACCTCTTAATGAACCTATTATTTCACCTCTCCTTTCTTCTTATAAAAAGAGAGAAGGATGTGAAAAAGGATCCATCATCAATCCACATCTAGAATCAAAGCCTCTTACATCAAAGATTCCTTTTGTAGGTATTCCCATGGTAAACCAATAATGAGTATGATAGAGACATTAAGCATTGGTACTCATTAGTCAACAACCAAGTACCATTATTTTCCCAAAATTTCGCTAGACTCCATTAATGAGTTATCAACCACACACCTCAACCCTTCTCCAGATCAAAAAGCTAAGTATCTACTTTTAGTAACTATTTTACTTTGTTTTTTGCTTCAAAACAACCCATCCCAAACCCACTTTCCAAAATCCCATTTTTCAACCTCATCAACTAATTTTTTAACCCAATCCAGAACTGACAACAACCATCAGTAGTCACCCTAACTATGATGGTTTGTCCATAATTGATGATGGTTACCAACCATTGATGGTTACCCTAACCACTGATGATCAACCCAATCATTGAAGATCACTATTTGACAAATAAACAACAATATATTTTCACCCATCAAACCTCAACCAAATCCAACTTTATTTCCCTTTACCTAATCACAAAAACTCACCCTTTTTTCTAGACCACACTTGACTCATTTAACATTAATATCAATTTGTTTATTTCTATAATTAGTCAAATTGACCTATTCATTTATCAATCACTTATTTTATTTGATTTTAATACCTTCTATTATTTATGTAAGTACTTTATCTTTCAGAACTTGATTGTTTAAAAGTATGGATTGATAACCTCCAAGGAAGCTCAAGCTTCTTGGATCTAGCTTGTTAGGCAATCCACCCTACTATATAACTAATCAAACCATTTATTTAGTTCTTTCTTATCTACAAGTCGTTCTTCCCAAGCCATAGATGGGTATCTACAACCATCTATATCAAAGTGTGCATAACATATCAAGTTTTTCTACCATACCCTTCTCAAGTTGCTTCTCTCTTTTCTCCAAAGAATAAAATAAAAAATTTACTAAAACATTCTATTATGCCTGATGGGACCCTTGAGTCTTTTCTTGGGTTTATATTTTCATCTAGCTAGTTCTTCTTCTTGTTTTCTACTCATATAATGAAATTAAAATTTCATTTTTGGGTTTAAAATTAACTACAACCATTATTTGCTTAATTATTTTATCTCACATAGCTTAATTAATAAATTGAATTAATCATATATTCAATCTGATCACACACACAAGACCAAACCACTTACACTTAATCAAGCATACAAACATTGGCATAAGGCCCAATTGTGATTTCATCACCTAGCGGTCACATTTCCTAGCTATCCTACTTGGATTTCATTACCAAAGGGAGAACCAACTTAGTATTCTAGTTGAGTATAATCTTTAGTAATTGGTATATCTTGGCTAAGCACCTAACACCCTTATCACTATGGTGTTTGAAGTGAGAGACTAGGCCCCAATATCAATCCACATATTGATTTCTAATATAGATCCCTTTTAGAGTCTAAACATAACCTAAAACCAACCATAAACTTCTTTTCTAGTAACTACTTTACAAGCCAAGTTGAGTCACATAATTTTTTAAATCTTAAGGCATAATCCAAAAGAGAGACTAAAAAAACCTTATGATTTAATGTATTTTAGTGTGTGTTTTGTTTCCTTGAATTTTTTTCTTCTCTTTGTTTGAGTTATGAGATTTATTGTATCTTCCTCTTTTCCTTATCTACATAGTTCTAAGTAGACAACTAAGAAACCAAGTAAGTCAATACCCACCTCCTACTCATCTATCTTCTTCTTATCTCTTATCCATGGAGTACATATTAGATACAAAGAGTTCTACCCATCCTTCTAAAATCACTACCATCCCCTAGATCGTTTCCCAAGGTGATGCAAATTTCACCACCTCTCTAGATAACAACCCCATACCCTCCAATATTACCTTAACAACATATCTCATTATACCCTTATTTTTATTTTGTTTGTTGAACTACCCTATGGCATGCTATCCCACTTTATGTGTGACACTTTTGTTGCCACCATCTCCACTCAACCTCTAGCCACCTAGGCATCATCTTCTACTACTAAACCCACCAATACCACCATCTAAAACCAACCCACTCAACCAATAAACACCCAAGCACCTTCTTACCCAACTAATAACCCTCCTAGTATAGGAACAACCTAACCTTTGGGAACTAGTACTTGCCTTACCATAGGATTACCCTCTAATAGTACCACCACCATTCCCTTTGTTCCTAACCCACCTAGCTCTACTCTATTCTATATTTTTGTGGTTACTATACCTTCTACCCTTCTACTAATTATTACCAAATTTACCACCTACACTTTATCTACTAACCCAACCATACCTCTTACCCAACCTATGTTAATCTCTCTATAGCTACCCATTGCACCAAACTTGAGCCACATACCTAACCCATAAGGGTATGTAGCTCTACCTTCCACCCAACCACCTATCTCCACATTTTCATATGTGGCATCATCCAAACCACCCATATCCACATACCAATATGTGGCAGCCTCTCAGCCCCCCACCAACTATACATATGTTGCACCTACCCAAACCCAACACAATCTACCTTAGAACTATGGGAGTGCACAAACCCAAACCAACCATCTCAAAATGTTAATGGATAAAATGTCTAATTTGGAGTCATCTATTTTTGGATCTCATAATATTTTGTCATATGAAAAAATTTGTAATGAACAAATTCACCCATCCATCCCTATTTGACCCTATCTTCCTCAGTTAGAACTTCCCAAATTTTCTAAATTTAAAATTAAATAATACCCTCAATAGCACCTAAGATCATTTAGGCACTCGTATTATTTGATTACCTATTATGATTCTCTTCTTATTTGTACCTTCCCCATGTCTTTATCTAATCCAACACTAGATTGTTATAGTTATATAACAAATCACTCTCTCTTTTCTTTCACCCATTTTGTTCAAACTTTCTTGGATCACTTTTCTATAAACATCTCCAAGAAGGTTTCCATCATTGATCTCTACTCCATTTGACATTTTGATGATGAGTACATAGACAATTTCATATAACATTGGAGAAGATAGATGAATCAACTCTCTTTCTCTTTGCCCCAACCTAAACTAATTAAACTCTTTGCTCAGGCTTATGCCAAACACATTTATTCTACCAAATAGGTTTAGAACTTTAGGGCCTTTGATGAGGCTTTTCCATGGAATGAAAACTAGACAATAGATCCATCTATGAGGGAAAACTAAAATTGAGAAGAAATAATTCTACCTTCAAATAAAATGAGGCTACCTCCTCTAAACCCAATAACCAAACCAACACTAACTACAAAAACAAGGCAACCAAGAATGTGATTGTCCTTAAGACCACCTCTCCACTTGTTGTTAACCAATCTAACTCTTTAAACTCCTTTAATAAAAACACTAAGAACCCAAACTACAATAACTAAAATCAATTTACTCTACTAAGGTATTTATATGATATGGTCTTGGAGAGGTTGTTGAAAGCAAATATCATACAAATGCCATTGATCAAACCCCCACAATAGTTTGATTCTTTTTGTCTTATACCTAGTTGGTATAAAGAGAATTAATTGTGTTCCTTTCATTGTGTCATTGGGCATGACATTATTAGGTGCAATACCTTCAATAATGTCATCCAAAAACTCATGGACAAGGGATAACTTGTGTTGAATAACCCCAATGCACCCCCAAATCAAGCACTTGACATATGCAGACATCTATTTCCCAACCATGCCCCTTCTATAAATAATGAAAAAAATATAGTAGAATCCTCTCACAACCACAAATTCAATACTATTAATGAAATCCTTAGGAAAGTCATTTGTAAGGAAGGCATTGATGAAACTACCTTTCTTACCCTTCCACTTATTGAGGTAGTGGAGTCACTATCCTTTATTTTATAAAAAAAAAAGACTAAGGAAACAACCCCTCCATCTTCTCTACCCATTGAGGTATTTGGACCATCAACCCAACATTTGGAAGACATACCAAAATAGGCATCCATTACCACCATGTCTTTCTCTTCTATCATACAACAATCCACTCTTCATTTAGAAAACACCCCTAAAGAAGAGATTACTCTACCTACCTCTCTTATAGGAGACCCACCTTACCAAACATTGGAGCCTTTGATTGATTAAAATGATAAGGTAACCATTTCTCTCTTTCCACCTAGGGGTTTGATCTTCAAGCTCAGTATCAAAGGAATCAAACCTATCTACAATCCCTTTTATAGACTAGTTTAAAACTTGGAATACTTATCCCAACCCAATGTAGATCATGCCAAATTTTGGCACCATCTCAGAATACCTTACCAAACCAAGAAATAATCTCCAACCACACCAATATCATTCAAACCTTTCATTCCCACTACTAAACCCACATTACCCACAACTGAGCCATTGAAAACCTCTATCGACCAAACCATACCTAAACTATCCAAACTAACTCTACCTAAAATAACTAAGCCACCCTCAACCATTCCATCTAAGCCTACCAAAAACCTTGGCATATTCCATATTAAACACCTTACTCACCCTTCATTAAAATTTTAATTAACTTCACTAAACCTATCAAATAAACCCCAAACCAAGCCAATAAAGAAGTTGAAAACACCCAAGATTCCACAAACCAAAACTCTGCCTCCCCCTTCCACTTTGCCTTCTATTTTAGGACCTCACCCTTATACTTTAGTGAGGAGACCAATCTTTCTTGATAAAAACCAAATCTAACCACTACTTTTGGTTATTTCATCACTCCTGCTTTCATCCACACCTATTTTCATTGAACCACCCATAAACAAACCTCTTATCTTCTACTCATCTACAAACAAATTGATTAACTATAAAATGCCTACCTTAAAACCTTTTAGACCCAAACGATCAACCTCTCTACCAAAACCAAAATGATCTACCAAGAATGTTCCTCTATCCAAGAACTCTACCCCAAGCTTACTTTTAAAAAATTTCTAGGCCCAACTACCAAAACCAAGACTTCCACACCTTTTACACCATTGTTCAAGTTTTACTCAACCATCCTATAGAGGTTATTTTAATCATATTTCTTAACTTTACCACCTATAAGACCATTCAACCCACATAGTCCTAAACAATATTTTTATAATGAAAAATTAATGTGTTCATACCATATAACACCTAGGCATGATAGTAAGAACTATAAGGCTCTCCAAGTATTAGCCCATTGGTTGTATCATGAGGATGACTTATTATCATATGAATCTCCCATGATCCCACCAATGATCCAAGAACCTAGAGCCATTAACCAACATTTACCTAATCCTCCACTCTCATCTTAGAGTGAAGAGGAACCGAAGTAGTAGCTTGACTTCTCCCCTAATCCATACCATCCATGTGGTCACACAATCATAAGCCCAACTAAAGGATAAGGGAAAGACAACAGTTTCCATTATATGGACATATCCCTCTTCCACCACCCAATAACCTAGCCAAGACCAAGTATCTTTACCTTAAAACAAACCTAAAGTGTCCATCTCAAGACCCTCTCAATCTAGTCCATTTGAATCAATCCAATGAGTAGTTCTAAAATAGATTCACCAAACACTGATGAAGATGACTTTATATGAATTGATAAATACATCACCCCATCATCACCAAGTGATGTTAGAGGCTTTAAAATCCATAGAAGTCTAGCTATAAGACCCATAAAATCTAGTAGCCTTTATCAAAGCTCTTCAACTTTCCAACATTGTTAACCTTAGGGATTCAAAAATACCTTCCATGCATCCAGATGACCAAAATGTTCCCCTCTTCATCATCATATACATCAACCAAACCCACATAAATAGGGTTATGATTGATAGGGGAGATATTATAAACATTATCTCCTCCCATGCATTGAACAAACTCAAATTACTTGAGAACATTATGTTAGAAACCTTAGCATTGCTCTGATCATTTAATGATACCATAGCCATGACTCTAGGAACTATTGTCCTTCACATTTTCCTAAGACCCCACACACTTATTGAGATCTTATATGTAGTATAATTAAAGTTATAATACAATATTTTTCTAGGATGCCCTTGGATTGATTCCATGGGTTGTGTCATCTACCCTACACTGGTACATCAAATTTGAGCATGAAGGTCAAGTTATTACCATACAAGCTTAACCAAGTCCTTTTACATCATGAAACATGATGTACCAACCTAGTTATGTTATCCTTACTCTATCCAACAAGCCTTCATTAATAAAATATGAATCCACATCTTCTTCTACCACTTAAACATCTATAAGTTCATCCATCCCTTCTACCCAAATCCCTAAACTGGACCCTTTAGAATTAACCTTCTAGCATATTTCATTGGGGGAGTATCACCTTCTGACCCTTGAATCTTTCCCTACTCCCTAAGAGTATGGGAAAATTGACCACCACCATAATTATGACCCTAATAGCAGAGCCATTATTCCTTTTGGGCACTCAACTTTTCATACTAATTTAATCTATGGGGGACTTGATAAACCCCTTGACACTTCTACCACATCTTTTTTACCTCGATCATTTACCTCTAATTTCTCCTATCTAGATAAAACAAAGGTCACCTAGACATACCTTTAGAGGTGTGCTTGTGAGGGATGTAGTATAGCCTAGTATGAATGCATACCACATAAGTTACTTCCAATCAAAACCTAAAAACCCTATGTAAATTATGGCCTTAGTTTCATGCCACCTAAACAACAAACCAACCCACATCCTATAACCATCATTGATGAGGAAACCCTATCCTCACCATCCACTCTACCATTAACAACTAAAGATTCTAACATCATGACCCCAACATTTTTTTCATCAACATGATTATCCTAAAACCCCTAACTTATCAAAATTATGGGGAAACTATAACCATTCCTTTGACCCACCCTAAGATGGTAGGAGATGAATCTCCTACCATTACTATAGTTTAGTGTCAGGATGATGATTCCATTCTTGCCTATCTAGGTGTAGAAGATTCCTCTATTTGTAAATCTCTTCCTCTTCAAACTTTTAACATGTTGAATGAACCCACCATGGACATCAACTTGGACACTCTATATAACCTATGTATTGTCAATATTGGCCAATTGCTAAATATTAAGGAGATTTAAGACTTATCCTCCTTCTTGCAAGATCACAACATAGTATTTTATTGGTCTTAAAATGACATTATAGGAATTTATCCTTCTATCACTACCCATAACATAGTCACCAACCATGATTCCAAGCCCATTAGGAAAAAAAATTGATGAATACACCCTCACATAGCCCTTCTCATCAAAGAAGAGCTTTAATGTCTCATATTTGTCAATTTCATCAAACCTATTGACTATCTTTAATGGTTCTAAAATGTCATACTTATCACTAAAGCCACAAGGAGAATTTGGATTTGTGTGGACTTCCATGAACTAAACCTTGCTTGCTTAAAGGATGAATTTCCTTTACTAAGAATTGACCAAATTATTGATATTACATCAATCTATGAGATGTTATATCTTATAGATGGATTATTGGGTTACAATTAGATCCTAATTTCCCCCAAAGATCAAAACAAAACCACCATTATCACCCCATATGTGACAATCTACTATAAGGTCATACCTTTTACACTGAAGAACACTGGAGTAACCTACCAATACACCATAACCTACATCTTCCATGACCTTATTAAAAAAATAATAGAATACTATGTTGATGACCTTTTTGGGAAATCCAAATGTCATAAAGATGATTTGTCCATTGTTAAGATTATCTTCATACGACTCATCCATTACCATGTCCACCTTAATTCCAAGAAGTGTATCTTCAGGGTCTTGTCAAGAAAGCTACTTCACTTTATCATATCCCTTAAAAGAATTGAAGTTGATCCTAAAAAAATAACATAAAACCTTGACATGCATCCTCCTACCCACCTTAAGAAACTCCATAGCTTGTAGGGGAAGATCTAATCAATTTATCACTTTATCTTTTAGCTCTCAGATCATTGCCAACCCTTCCATCACCTTCTATAGAAGGATGTATCTTTGAAGAATAATAAAAACTATTAAAAGTCCATTGATTGAATTAAAAATTACATTTTATCTCCACCCATCTTCATTTATCCCAAGGAAGACCAACCTTTTTACCTTTATATTTATTCCACCAACTACTCCTTAGGGGTAATGTTGACTCATCAGGATGAGTAGCATAAAGAGTAAGCTATCTACTACATTAGCTACATCCCTATAGAGTATAAGACTCAGTACACCCATACTAAGAAACTTTGCCTCACCTTGTTCTTTATGGCCACCAAACTTCTATATTACCTTCCCAACCATAAAACCTATGTCATAACCAATAGTAACCCACTCAAGTATATGCACTCCAAGCCATACCAAAACTAGTGTATGAAAAAGTGGGTCATGTTTATGGTTGATTTTAACCTTTATTTTCTTCATAAAAAGTTAATTAAAGGTAAATTCATTACCAATAAATTAGCCAAAGCACCCTTAGTAGATAATTAACCTCATTCTCTTTAGTTTCTTGATGAGTCCATCATGACTCACTCTCAAGTAAAATTCACCTACCAAGTGAGAATGTTCTTCAATAGATAAAATTGTCAATGTGGTAGAGCAGATGGCATCATACTTATCCCTCTTCATAATTAACCACTTATATTATCCTTTAAGTTAGATTTTGAATGTACCAATAATATGGCTAATTACAAAGCCCTAGTGATAGGCATTCAAAGTGCATTAGCTTTGGGAGTCAAAACAATCAAAATTTTTGGTGACTCCCACCTCGTGGTCAATAAAATCAATGGATCTTACTAGTGTAAGAATGATGTCTTGCAATAGTACAAATAAATAATTAAATTTACTCTTGACATCATTTGAACACTACCATATCCAAACCATTTTGTGATCTACAAACAAATTTTCTAATATAATGGCTTCTCTCACTTTGTAGATCTTATTTTCACCCTATGACTCTAATCTATCTATCATTATCCATCAACTTACCTAGTCCTCTTATGTCAAATAAGACTCCCCCACCATATTCAATGTGGAAGAGACCCAACCCAACCTTTGGTATCATCAAACCTTTGACTACCTCAACCTTGCAATCATTCCTTCCAATCTTTCTAAGAATGATCATAGAGTATTTATCTAGAGAACCTCATGTTATACTATACTATGAGGAATTTTTTGATAAAAATGGCTTTGATTGTCTCCTCTTTTGTTACCTATGTAGTCACGAATCCTCTCATGATATCATGGAAATACATGATGGGATTTGTGGGTGACACTTTATTGGCCTAACTATCACTAAGTACATCCTTCACCGTGGCTATTATTGATCTGCCCTTAACCAAGTTTATTTTGATTATGTGAAAAAGTGTATCAAATGTCCACTACATGCCAATTTACATCACACACCTAGCCATAGTCTTCAAGTAACCAAATATTTTTGGACCTTTTCATAATGGGGTTTAGATCTCATTTGATAAATTAACCCTCATTATTCATAGTGACATAATTTTATCATCATTGAAATCAAGTATTTCAACAAATGGGTAGAGTTTATTATTTTTGTCTCAACCAAAGCCAAAAATATTGTCAAATTTATCAACCATCACATCATCTATCATTTTGGTGTCCCTCATAAAATTATCACAAACAATGGCCAATATTTTAAAAACAAATAAGTCTAAGGTATTTGTGATGTGTCTAGTATCAATTTAATTTTGTCATCACCTTATCATCCACAATAAAATAGATAGGTATAAGCCTCTAATAAAACTCTCAACAACATGATAATTAAAATGGTTAATACATCTAGTCAGGATTGGAATTTACACATCCCCTTTACCTTATGGGCCTATCGTATTATCAATCAGACCCCTATAGGTGCTACCCATTTCTCTCTAGATTTTGGAGTAGAGGTTTTCTAACCTCTTTAAGTCTAAATTCCCTCTCTTTATATCTCATAAAATATCATCTCAAAGATTGATTATCACCAAGAACATTTAGCCCAACTTGAACTACTTGACAAATATCATTTAGATGATCTTATTCACCTTCAGTCCATCATGAATGAATCAAGTGTGATTATAAAAAACACCTTAAAGTGTGATAATTCAATATGAGAGACCTCATCTTATATTAAAATCAACATGTCACCAATATGGAGAAAAGAAAGTGGGGAAAGTTTTCTTTCAATTGGCTTGGACCTTATATCATAATGCATAAGTATGGATCAAGAGCTTACCAATTATCCTCTCTTGAAGGGAAATCAAAACTTGAGACCCTCAATGCTTTGCATCTACATCATTTATTTTGTTAAAAATAGGATCAAACTCACATTTTTGTCCAACTTAAGCTCATTCCTTGTTTTCAAACCACATTCATCTCATTAATTTAGGGACAACGTATTAAAGCTAAATCATTTGATTATCCATCACAATCATAGCCTTTTATTGTACAAAGGGTATCATGACTCTACCCATAGCATGATTCTCATGGTACTTATTTCCTATTTTATAGGATGGATTTATATGGTCATTGTCACCTAAACCTCCTTTAAAACTCATCAACCTTCTTGCATTTAGTTTTGCCTTCACAAAAGGATAACCTTTAAGACTATATAATCAAGTCTATGTAAAGTAAAAAATCATAATAAAAAATGAACTTGGATCATTCACAGCATCCACATACTTCTCCCTCAAAGGATATCTACCAAAAACATATAAAAATTACTCAATATAAGGTAGATTAATCCCTTGAAGGACAACTATAAAAATCCTTTAACAAAGCACACAAAACTCAAACCACGCCCTTGAAGGATGGTTGAATCAAGAATTTATGAAATCATAGCAATTTCTTGGAATTTTATCACATTTATCAACTTCCCCAACCCCTTTAAAAAATAATAAAGGATTAAAAGACCCATTATAAAAATTTGAAAATACAAACATAATTTGAAAGCCGAAATTAGCTTTCATAAGTAGACTTCCCACATTAATCAATCTACACCTTATATGACAAGGACTTATTTTATATTGGCTCTTTGCTTACCTATATAATATTCAAGATAATCTCCCAAGAATTTTCCATTTTTATCTCCCTCCCATTTATACACTATAAGCTAGGGATTTTGAGCTTACTTGACAATATGTGATAAAAACATCTTTTTTGTCCAACTAAAAAATGCTAATGTGAAGCATTTAAAGGGATTATGTTCCTTAAGCTGATCTAAATTTAGTTTGTTTTATTCTTTGAAAAATAATAAGAATCATGCCTCCTTATTATTATCTCATACTAGTTAATACATTCACTTAGACATTTGTCTCTTAATTTATTCTCTATCTCACATATGGTTTTGTTATTTAACTTACTTTGTATGCTTCACCTTAATATAAATAAAATTACCATAATCATAACCACATCACATAATACATCATCACATCATAAACAAAATCAAACATCATTAGCATAATCACCACCTCTATAAACAAATCAACTATCACCATCACATCCTCATAATCACATATACCATATCCACCACCTATATAAATATAAATGAAGGAGCATATACTCATTAAAATTTAAGCATGAACATCACATAATATCATCAGCACATCATAAAAAAAAATAGATAACATTATTATAATCACCAACTCCATAAAAAAATTAGCTATCACCATCACATCCTCATAATCACATATACCATATCTAACACCTATTTAAATATAAATGAAGGAGCATGTACTAATTAAAATTTTAGCATGAACACAATAATCATAACCATATCATAAAAATCATCATAACATCATCAACATCTTACCATTTATCACATCCATATAACTATGATCCGTAATCCATAACCATAACAATAATCACATTATAAACCTTGTCCACCTAGGCATAACCAGTATCCATAATCATAATCATATCAATATCATAACCATGATCATCTCAATAATGTAATTAAATGATCACATCCATAAATAACATCATCAAATACCCTAATCATAATGTCATAATCATCATCCTAATCATCAACAACATCACATTAGCATCACATAATCATATCAAGATCATCATAGTCATCCATAACCATCACATCATACTCACATAAATAACATCAATCCATATCAAAACATCATCATTAACATAAATTAAAGAGACACATAAACACATGCCTAGCTATGTGATTACACATCAACATCATCATGAGTATAACCATAATCAATATGACATCATCAATAATCAACATTAAAATCATTACCATGAACCATAAACCATAAACAAAGGATCCCATCTATATCTCATAAATAATCATCATAGTGTATACAAAATATACATCTCTCAAGAATATACATCTCATTGCATCAGCTCACAAGAAGGTATCAAAATCATATTGAATGTCCAAAATATCATGTATCATAACAAATATATGACCTTGGGGTACCACTACTTCTTGGAGCCTACCCTCCTAAACCTAATTTTCCACCTATAGATGCGACCCAATGACCCGGTGTCACTGTGATAGCACCTCCTACAATCATAGCCCTATATTCACCCCATCAAGGCTCATTTGGTAAATTCTTAAAGACCAAGGACTCATAATAGCATATATCCTCTAGAGTTACTACATATCTATACATCAAGATAGTCCCTATTGGTCCCATAGCTACTGGTACTACACCTCCTACTTGGTCAGAGAGAATCTCTCTCTTACATCACCAAAGCTAGTTGAGACCTAGCTTGATCTCTCTCCCTTATTAGAGTGGCCACATGACCCTAAGCTACATCTAGGGGATACTTATGCCTGGTCCCTCTAATGGTCAATGCCTATACATCTAGGGTAACCCCTTACATTTGTGCCTACTAACCTCTCCCCCTAAAATAAGATCCATGTCTTGCCAACTACCATCATCACCTCTAAATTTAGTCATGGTAGTGTGTGCCTAATACCATGTAGTATAACCACTTATCACACTTAGATCATATTTATATCCTCATAGGTAACTCGTGATCAATAAAATCATGAACTAGATACGGAGTGGGTAGTGAAAACTCTACATTCTCCCTTTTATATCTCAAGAATGCCCAAGGTGTATCCTAAATGAGGATGAACTAAATCTATACCCTATCAAATAGATTCAAATCAATCTCATGGTCTTGCCTACCATAAATTTATCTATAAATCTAAAGAGATAGAGTATACCTCTTATTGTGTGCCCAGCCTAAAAAATTGACATATGGTCTCCAAATCACATCTCCCACAACCATAACATCTAGTCAACCCTTATATCAATATATATCATGTGCCCCTCCCCTAGATCTTGAGAGGGCATATTCACCTCTCCACCTCATAAATCCAACCCTAAAATGCATCTATGAAAAACCCTCTAAAAGTAGCTCCATAGGTCTTAGTACCTAGATGTGGTCATATTCACAATAATGAAGGACAAACCCAAAATTTATCATGTATCTCTTGTGGGCTTAGAATTCCCATAGCTCTTGATAAATATAAACCATTAGCATAAATGACCATGAAAATTATGTATGACCCAAACACATCTCCATAAACACCCCTAACAACATGTAAGGAAAGATACCACTTCTATAATCTAGTAATTTATAACATGTAACCACTACCATCATCATAGTCAAAAGCCTCCTTGCATCCCTATTCTCTGGTATAGTGGTGTGTAGTGGAATCCTCCTAAGTTCCACTTCATAAAATCAAGGTCCTCTCTATACAAGAGCTCCACCTACTCATCCCATTCATCCCTCTCTATTTGGTATATGAGCTCACCCTATATGGGTAGATACATGATCATATGAGTATCCTTAGGAAGGATGATCATCTCACTTATTGGAAGTAAAAAGGTTTTAGTGGTAGGATCCCATCTCTTGATGAGTGCCACTAAAATCACTACATATTGAGGTACATGTTGGTAGTACCTCATACCTCTAAGGCCCACATCCTTCATGTGCTCCTAATCACCTTTAATCATGCCTCTCTGAATCTCATCAAAAATATGGGGTACCTAGTCTCTCATCTATATCCTCTCCCATGCCTATAGGGTGAGAAAATAATTAATTAGATAATCCAATCTAACATATTTTGCCTATAAATTCTACCACTTGCACCTACCTTCTATTATAATCTATCCAACTCATAAAATTTACTTAATATGACCTATACCTATTAATTTACTTATAATTCAACCTTCTTAATCCATACACATTACCTTTACCTAACCCTAGCCTCACCCTCACCCCTTTTCCTTAATTATTACCCATTAACTATTGCCTATCAACCATCACTCCTAAAACTTTCAAGCACATTCATTGATTGCCAATGATTGACTCTTCCTATAGTCAACCACTAATGGTTAAGTGACTAATAATCGATAGTCACCACAAATTAGCCTGTCAATGGTCATGTATTAACTAATAATGATTGATAATCAGCCACTAATCATTATTAGTGACTAATGATGGTTAGAAATGACCACTGATGGTCACTATAAAGTGATTATTGGTGATCAAACCAAACCCTACCCTCTCAATCTACCTACCAAACCTCTCACACAACTAAAAAAACCTACCTACACCTACCTATACCCTACCATTGAAAATTTTAATCTAACCTACCAATTCAACTCCAAACATTGAAACAACTACCCAGGCCCTAGCCCTAAGTCAAACCCACCCACACAAACAAAATAATAAAAACCCAAATTCAAATAAATAACCAACACATTCATTTAAAATATATTGAAATGCCTCTAATAATTCAAAACAATACCTACCTCATTCCTTAACCATCATTAAGGAGGAAAACTAGGAACCACATCCTAACCTCATGCTTTCCCTTGACCCTTCTACATCCTTGATCACTTGATTAGCCTCAATTTAACCCACTCAATCACTAGCTAACCATCATTGCTTCTTTTCTTAGCCAAATGACAAAAAGACAATTTCCACAAGTTTGAATTCATAATTAAATAATAAAACCCCCAATAATATTTTGTCTTCACCCTTTTAGGGATAACATATGACTCTTGATGGTCAGGATGACCACTGATGGTCAACCCTGACTGTCGATGGTCAACCATTTTAGTGTTTTCCCTCTTAACCATAATTTTTACAAACAAATTTCCCTTAATACCAACCATTAGATATGACATTATCTAAAAACCCCTAAAAACTACATTAGACCTTGCACTTGACCATTTTGGCCAAAAAAAATTCAATTTTTGTGATGAACTTATTTTGGTCATTTTGATCATACCAACTAAATTTCCAAGTTGTATATTTTGACCTTGCACTAAATTTCATATAAATAACCAATTGTGTCTTCCCAAGATCACATCCTACCTTTAATACCTATGAAATCATTGACCTCATATAGGAGACTTACGTTTACAAGTGTAACTAACCACCACACCTAAATGTGATCACATGGTCTACTTGTCACTTATCCTTCTAATGCCGACCTATTTTTACCAGCCATAAAAACCTAATCATTGTGTGATCTTGTTTATCACACTTAGTATCAATTTATGCACATGTTTGTGCTTTAGTTCCCAACATACCACCAAATTTGTCACTAACCTACCCACTCATAAAACCCACACCCAATTTTGTTTCACCTCATTGATTCCTAGTTTGAGGGGGAACACCTCCTCCCAAGCTTGGGATAACCTAACCTTTGACCCATAATCCATTTTTTATTTTTTATCTTGCTAATAAAACCTACATAACAAAAAGGGACAAAATTTAGACACTATAAAACCACACGTAGTGGTTCTATATTTCAAAATAACCCTTGTACCACTGTAGGACCCCCTAAGAACTATTTTACAGCCTTTCGACTACAAACTTTAGTCAAGTTAGCTGACTAGCTAAAATAACTAACCCACCCTAGACCAAACCTAACATTTACCCTCAATCACTGATGGTCACCCTAACCAATAATATTTAAGCTTGACCACTGATGATCAGGTTTTAATTGCCTAAGTAGTTAATTCTAGTCAACTCTAGCTTGCTTTTTTATATTTAGTTTATCAAATTCATATACAAGCCAATAAATGTAAAATCTAAATTTAAACACCCTATTAAACCTCTTATTAAACCTATTATTTCACCTCTCATTTATTATTATAAAAAGAGAGGAATAAGAGGAGGTGAAAAAGGATCCATCATCAATCTATATCTAGAATCAGAACCTCTTACATTAGAGCTTCTTTTTGTAGGTATTCGCCTAGTGAACCAGCAATGAGTGTGATCAAAACCCAAAGACCCATTGATCATTAGTCAATAACCAAGTACTATTACTCTACCAAAATTACTCCAGAATATATTAATGAGTTATTAGCCACACATCTCAACCCTTCTCCAAATTAGTAAGCTAAGTATCTACTTTCAGTATCCGATTTACTTTATTTTCTACTTTGTAATGACCTAGCCTAAACCCACCTTCCATAATCCCATTTTGTAACCTCATCAAGAAATTTATTAACCTAATAAAAAACTTATGGTAACTTTTGATAGTTACCCTAACCATTGACATTCTATCCATAATCACATATGATCAGCCTAACCACCAACGTCACCCCAATTGTTGATGGTCACTATGTGATAAATAACCAAGTTAATTTCACCCACTAGACCTAAAATAGATCTAAATTTCTTTACTTTTACCTAATCATATAGCCTCACCCTATTTTTTTGACCAAACTTGATTCATTTAGAATTAATATCAATCTATTTATTACTATAATTAGTCATATTCACCTATTCAATTATGAGACACTTATTGTATTTAATTTTAATACCTTTTAATATTTATGTAAGTACTTTATTTTTAAGAACTTGATTGTTTAAAAGTGTGGATTTATAGCCTCCAAATAATCTCATGCTTCTTGGATGTATCTTGGTAGGCAATCCACCCTACTATCTAAATAATCAAACCATTCTTTTAGTGTTTTCTTATCTGTAGGTCATTCCTCCCAAGATAAAGAGGAGTATATATAATTATCTAGATTAACATATGTATGACATATCATTTTTTATACCATAGCCTTCATGAGTTTAATCTCTCTTTATTCCCATTAATAAAAGTGAAATTTTATTAAAACAGTAGCATTAACTACTATAAGGATTACTTTCTAAGATTAGGTAGTAAAATTATCACCAAGAGATTAATTCTATAATTAGGTAAATAAATCATTAGTTAAGAATTCACATGATCATAAATACAAAGGATTCCAAATTAATAATGATGGTGTTTTGAGATATAATGGTAGATTCATGTACCTGATAGGGAAATTTTGAAAAGTATTATGCTGAAAGAGTTGCATAATGCTCCATATTTGGGACATCTTGGTGTAACTAGGATTTTATTTGAATTAAGGTTGTATTTTTTAAAAACAAATGAGAAGGATTTGACAGATTTTATATTTATATGTTTGGAATGTAGGTGAGTTAAGGCTGAATATGTGCATCATGTTGGGTTTTTGTACCTACATTCCATACCAAAATGGAAGTGGAATATTATTAGCATAGACTTTGTCCAGGGTTCACCTATGTCTAGAAATTATCATGACATGATTTTGGTGGTTGTGTATAAACTCACAAAGTAGCACACTTCATTCTAGTTAATCTAATAGATGATGCACCAATGCTTGCCAAAAATTTTATAAAGGAGGTGTATACATTACATTTGTTTCTTATAAAATATCATTTCAAATAGGGACCCTAGAATGACCTCAAAATTTTGGAAAACTCTCAATACAACAATGGATACACAGCTAAACTTTAGTACAACTTACCATCTTGAAACATATGGATAAATAGAGAGAGTTCATAAAATTCTATAGGATAGTTTGAGGATGTATTTTATGGACCAAAAATACAAATAGGAGTGATACTTACCACTAATTGAGTTTTATTACAATAAATCATTCTAATCAACATTGAAAATGACTAATTTTGAGGCATTATATGATATGAGGTGTATAACACCAATCAAATAAGACAATCTATAGGATAGAGTGGTCATTAGACTTGATATGCATGTTGAAATGGAAGAACAAGTAAACTTAATAAGGTAGAGATTAGTTGAAGCCAATGACAGGCAAAAAAATTATGTTGATATAGAAATAAAAAGATAATTCTTAGTTGGAGATAAGGTTTTTATGTGGTTCAAACCCCAAAATAGTTCTCTTATCTTTTGGAAATCATCAAAATTGTCACTAAGATATGTGGGATGCTTCAAGGTTTTGAAAGTGATCAATCTTGAAGCATATATACTTGTTTTTCCACTAGATTTAGCTCAAATGCATAATATTTTTCATGTATCTTATCTTAATAAATATATATATGATCCTTCACATGTTTTATATTGGAAAGGAATATAGGTTTTATATCTAGGGGTGGTCACAATAGAAATAATCATAATAATTGATACTCATAAGCTTAGTTTGTATAACAAGGAAATATCACAATGCAAGGTCCAGTGGGACCAATATTATGATGATATTGCTACATGGGAGGATTATGAGGAATTCTATAGGTTATTTCCTCATCTATAAACATTATTGTTTATTTCCAAAACTTTGATTGAAATAAAATTCATCAGGACAATGACCTATTTTATGGGGGATGTCACATTAAATCCCACTCTTCAAAAATTACATTAGTATTAGTAAGATAAGTGAAGCTAATGACTATTAGTTTCTAATTTTTATAGTATATCTAAAAATTATGTTGTACAGTTGACAAATATATGACTTTATTTCATGATGGACATTTGCATATGCTTATAGATATACTATGCTATTATGTATTTCAATCTTGTATGATTATTATTTCATTTATAGATTTGATTTGCATTATAATAGTTCATGGATGTACTTATATTCTGAGTACTTAATTATTTTATTGCAATCCAAGACCAACTACCTTTTTTCTAGTGTGTCTCTAAGAATATTACTTAGCTATATTTTCACCAAGTTAGTTTTAGTCAATCAAGAAAATAAAAATAAATGAAAACAAGCTTGGATCCTAGGATCTCATGAGCATGCAAAGATTGGTCAATAATGCATTAGATTCAAAATAGAAACATGCAAAAATTTATTAGAAAAATATTTTATTAGTATGTGGCTTGAATGTAGTATAAAATGATCTTTTTCAATATCATTTTTGTGAAGACATCTCCATTAAAGTTATGGACCATGTTGAATTGATAAAAAGTAGAAGTTTGATGAACAAGTTAGTATGATAAAATATGAAGGCTTACCTATTCTCTTGAACATTTTGAATTAAAATACAAAGAGGTATATTTATAATGAACCTAGATCAGTGAAGATCCTTCATTTTTAAATCAAGATGAATGATTGAAAATAGTCCTCAAGAGTCCACATGGATAACTAATGTGATCCCTTCATATTAATTGAGATGAAAGGTGGAGGATGATATTTGAAAATATCAAATGAGAGTTAATATAATCCCTTAATATTATTTATAAGATTAAGGGTAAAGATATGTTCCCAATAAGGCACATGGATCACCAATGTCGGCCCTTCATCTTGTTTCTGATTGGAAGGGTGGAGAATGATCTCATAAAAGATTAATTGTGGGCCATTCATCTTGTCTCCAAGATGAAGGGTAAATAATAATATAGTAGATTAATTAACTTATCAATTTAATTATCTCACAAAATAATATTATAAAAGATCTCAAGATATTTTCTTTGCATGAAGATTCCCACTTGGAGGGAAAAAGAGGAAATAATTAATCACAAGATAATTATAATTCTACTTTAAATACAAATATAATTAAAATAATTATTTAGAGAAGGGAATTAATATCATTAATTGATCAAATAAGGAGGCATTATTAAATTGACTAGAAGGATATTTGAATAGAGAAATTGACTAGATAATTATAATTGAATAGGTCTAATATGGTAAATTATCCCACCTAGATGTGTCTCAAGGTGAATTTGAACATGTATATTAGATGAACAGAAGATTTTGGACCAAATTGTGTGTAATTACAAGACATCATTCCATTTTGTAATTTGACATAGAAGTGATAAAAATGAAGTGTCCACATTTTCCCTTGTTTGAAAAGGCATTATGAGATGTGGATGAAGGAATGACTTTTCAAAAATAAAAATTCATAAAAATGATCATAGAAGAAAATTAACACAAGTTGGTTTTGACTAATTTGATAAAAATACAAGAAAATAGGTTCAAATTTTCCCCAAATGATGCTTTGTAAGTCTTGGATGCCCCCTTAAGGGGAGAGTTAGTAAAAGTTTTGGCCAAGTGAAAAATCAAAATGATTAAATAATAGTGTAGAAATGTCAAAAGAGGAGACAAAATGAATGTGATAGGTGAAAATGGGAATAAAATGTATGTCAATGATAAAAATGATATTCCAAAGAAAAAATAGTGTAGCAGGGGGAAATATTTGAAATTAAATTCTATAGATTCACTTTTAGGGGAAAAATATCTAATTTTTTCCCTATCATTTGAAAATTTAACTCAATTATTTTTATGCATAATTGACCTACATAAAATGGATCACAGACCATGATTGAGGGTAGTTCTAGACCAAGTTTGAGAACACAACCAAAATAAGGCATGAGACCACTGATTAGTGCTTTTATTTTTTAATGTTTTCATTTAATATCATTTATTGCATTCTAAATTTGTTGGAATGACAATTTTTCCATTTTTGAATCGATGAGTTTGACCATGAAAATGGTGAATTCATCATCAAAAACATCAAATTTTCCAACATAGTAACTAAATGGTTCATGATATTAGTCATTTGGTCCATGCAAATGATGACATCACCAAACATCAAAATGTTACAAAGTGATTACATAAAATAGTGAATTGAGCCTACCCAAATGATGAATTTGTCTATTGAAATGATGAACATATCATTAAAATGGTCAAAACATTGAGAAAAAGTCAATGTCATCCAAATAACAAAAATATAACAGATAACAATGAAATGGTCTAGATATTGTTGAAATCATCATGTTAAGGGTGAAATGGTGTGGAAAATGGTTAATAAATATTTTATCATATAAATGGTAAAATAACCTTGCTAAATGGTTAAATCAGCTTCAAACAAAAAAAAACATCCTAATTGAATAGATGAATAAGAATTTGAATAGAGAGAAAAGTGATCATCAAAATTGAATAAGATTAGATGACATGATTCTGCTAGAAAAATATATGTGATTAGATTATAGAAATATGATTATAATTCATAACCAATGAATGATTAGAGCAACCTTTACTAGATCATCATAGAAAATGGATGTACTAATAACTCCTGAGCAATGGTCCCATATTATATGATAGCCTATTATGTGGACAAGTGAGATGTATGGGTTCTTTGATATGAATGTTTTGATTTACATAGAGAGGATGCTAGACATTAAAGTAGATTTGGTGTTTCTTAGTGCCTTAATAAAGTAGTGAAGGTTGGATACATCTAATTTTTATTTATCGACAAGGGAGGTTATATTTTATTTTAAGGATGTATGATGCATATTACGATTTTTGACTAGAGGTTGCCCTTTATATTGGTTTATGATGGGGGATATATAGGCATCACTAGAGTAGTTGGTTGTACCTTTAGATATTGAGATGGTTTGGGTTGGATATGTTGACATTGATTATATTGATATAGTGATAGACATACCACAAGATGGGGATATAGATGAGGATATCCCTATACCTATTATATTTAACTAAGTAGTGTTAGTCCTTATTATTTTTTTCAGTGGTATTCTACTATCTAACAAGATTAGGTAGTTATTTCACATGGGATTAAGAGGCATGGTCCATAACATGATTTTATATATAATTATTTTTCTTGAGGACTAACTATTTTGGCACAATTATATCATGATATTCTCTATGTAGTTCATTAAGGTGGATGTAACATTTTCCTAGTGAAAATACTCTAGGTATGGGCATGGGAATATATATCCATTGAGTTACCTATTGGGAGACGGTAGTAAAGGAGTCTAAATGAGATGATGGCATATGGTTGGTATCAAGTAGGTCTAGGGAATAGACTACATATGGGATAGCATATATATTATAAAAAAGTAATAGATGAGATGATTGATGTTGACTTGACATGGAGGCCATGCCAAGATATTCAATTTTAGTAGCTAGAGGACATAGAGTATATGATTTATATGAATAATTATGACTATATTTTGGGTTGATAATAATATACTATTTAGTGTTACAAGATGGAGAGGGTATAACACTAGTTTAGATTATAACAGGATGTACCACTAGATCCTCACCACTTTTCTCATGTTGTGAGAGAGAGACATCATTAAGGACTATCCCTTTATTGCAATGATACTAGAACAAGTTATAGATTGGTACCTATTGTCACCAAATAGTGCACCTTAGAAGAGGGTGTTCAAGCCTATTCTATATTTTGGCAACATGGGAACACTTATAGGTATGTGGGTGTACCTATAGTAGATGTGAGCCTCTAGATTTAAGGGTTTAGCTCCCTGAATGTATATTGAAATGCTTATCACCTATATAATGTTTTATTATGGGGAAAAGAGTTATAAACATGCATGAAAAAAACCTACTCTAAGGGGGTAATATACAAAGATGTTTTTCACATGACCATCATACTTCATTAACTAAGAATCAAGGCATACAAATTAACGTTTAAGTCCTAGAAGGTTTCTAACATGAGTGTTTCAATATAGAGGTTAGATGTATGAAGCAACACAAGGCACATGAACTATAGGATATATTTCACACTCCAAGGATAATCATACACTTTAAAAGAGCCTAACACACTTGAATACACTCTATATGACCTATTATAATAGGAACTCTTACATAAACATGAAGGGATAAGGGAAGAAAGGATAGAGAATTATCACTTTGCATCATCATACATCACTTGCACACTTATAAAACTATTCAATAACTCAAGAATAGACTTGTATTAATGTTCAAAGACAAAATATAATGGCATTCTAATAGGGCTTCACCATACATGGTGTGGTATCAGATTACAAAGGCCAAAATGGAAACTACATATAGAACTTGAGAGAGAAGTGGGGAAACAGAAGTCTAAGAGTCATATGAACACTTGTAATGATGATAGGAAGAGTACCATATGAATTATAATGAATTAAGAGATAGACCATGAAATGCCTAATAGGACAAATGGCCTTCCAATTTATGAAACTCATGAAATGTGGCATAATACTCCTCATTATGCACAAGAAAACTATCTTCATCATTTATCCCTTTTTAAACATCCCAAAACTATCTAGGCATATATATCATGATTAAACTGAGAGGGAGGGGTTGTATACATACTCCACCATGCATTTTTTACATCCCTGTTCATCTAGATTCTTCTAGATGTGAGACATCACTACCTATGGTCAAGGAAAATCCTCTTTCACTCACCCCTCACACTTGGCCTCAAAATTAGCTTCAATTTTCCATAAAAATATGTATAATTGGGTTAATTAAACTTGTAAAGACCCTCTATGGACATATAATACTTAGGTAGACATTAAAAGGCCATACACTTGAAGTTCTCACCCTTCTCACTATTTTGCTCATATTGCTAGTTTTGTCTAGCTAAGATTAAGGTGATGGTAAACACACTAGCTCTTATAAATCATGAAATTATCATAGATATTTATATTAAGTCTTTATCCTTCTCTCAAAGTTGATTTCATCTCTTTAAAGTCCTTGGAACTTGCAAAATACCCAAAAAAGTCAAATAAATCTAATTTCCCTCTTAATCATATAGCTAGGGAACAAATCAAGTTAATTAAAAGGTATTTGAATATTCCTCTACAAGTTGCAATTACTTTCATTCCCATTCCATCTCATTTGGATAGTTCTCCATCCTTATTTTCCCAATCAAGTTATTATCTAGGGTTTTGTAGGGTTTTAGGCCCTTTTTATCTTAAGCTTTGTTCATAGAGATGTGACATTGAAATTGAAAACAAATTACAAAAGAGTAATTCTCAAGACCCATTTTAACCTCCCAAAACTCTCTATACCTCCATTCATGACGTCTAAGAATATGTGAGCATCTAAAGTTACCCTATTGAGCTAAGTTTCTCATTTTTCATAGGCCTAAGTTATTTATGAGCCAAAATTAGCTTTCTTATGAACTTATTTGCATACCTATAATTTTAACACATCTTATATTCCTTCATGAACATGTTATAATCAATTTTTATTCTTTCATAAAGTTTGAAGTGAAACTGACTTATCATTTGGGCTTTAGGCCAAAACCCTGTCTAATAGGCATGTTTGCATCCTTTAAGGTATAGACCACCCTGTTGAGATTATTGCTTATATTTAAGTTTTATTATGTTATTTTATGTGTAATTTAAATTTCCACACCTCCTTTTAAGTTCAAATTATCCCCTATCTCATTTGATCATCTTTTACCCCAAGACTTGCAAGGTTTGCACTCTAGGAAAGTACCCTCTATCTAAGATAAAATAGAGGGTAATTTCCCTATTTCATTAGATAAAATGATTATTGGATGAGATTATCCAAGTGATATATATTATATGTACCAATTTTCATCCCTTGTTTATATCATTATATCTTCTATCTCTTTCAAGTCCCAAGACAAACTATGATGAAGGGGACTATGTGTAGTGTTTAGGATATAGATTGTTGACTATGTTATTTGGGCCTTTCCTTGAATTATTCCCATATCATGAGGGTATATTGAGGTAATTAAATAATATTTTATTTATTTCTAACACATTTAATATCTTAACCCCTACCAACACTTCCCATTACATACCTCTCCATTTGACTAGTTTAGATTGTAAACTATATCTTTGTTTTGGAGGGGTCCCTATAGGTAATCCCACATGGTTGTAAGCCTAAGAATAATGATAAAATATATTCCTAGATTCCCCAATTTTATTTTTGATTTTATTGGTCCTATTTTACTCATGTTCATGTTATGTCCATATTAAGAACACTACTTTTTTCCTCATTGTTTGTGATAATCAATTGTTATTGACTTTGTTAAGGCAAAAGGGGCTACAGGTAGTCATTACTCTTTGAAAAATATGCCGCGTATTCTTTGTAAATCCTTTGGTATCTTTTTTATTCACCTTATATCATCAAAATTTGG
Organism: Torreya grandis; assembly: GCA_037957365.1. Lineage (NCBI taxonomy): Eukaryota > Viridiplantae > Streptophyta > Pinopsida > Cupressales > Taxaceae > Torreya > Torreya grandis. Next base: position 943,332 of record JARHVA010000475.1, read on the forward strand.
TATCTCCATGCTTAATCCCCTACTATGGATGATGTTGGAGTTTGTACCTAGATGTAGGTGGATAGTTTCAAAAGAGAAGGCACATGTAGGTGTAGATAGGCTCAAAACTCGACATATAAAAATATTTTTATGAAAATTTGGTTCATTTTTATGAATTTACTCTTAATAATATAATTAAAACATGAACACATGCCTTATTTTCACATTGAAGTGCTAGATTTATCTAGAAATTCAAATCTTGTAGATGACAATGAAGAAACTCAGTGAACAAATGGGCAACTTTGAGGCTCCCAACTACTAATTTCCACTAGTCAAATGCCTCACTCATTTTTAAATTATTTTATCCTATGTGGGGGATAAAATATATGTAAATTTAGTTTCATCTAAACTCCTATTAACCTTGTCATATGATATCAACAAAATGGCAAGGTGCTTTATTTTGTGCTTATAGAGAAATGGTCCTTGAATACAGTATTTTCATCTTTGATCATGGTTTCCACTCCAATTTTAAAACCTAACACTTTATGAATGACTATCATAGTATTCCAAACATATTTTTCACTATATGAATGTTTCAAAACATGTTCCAATCTTCTCTAATCAACTTTTCTAAGTCTCTACTAGTGTCACATGTAGGTGGACATTCCAATGTGAAGGCAATGGATCAACCTATAGGTATTATGAATGGTTTATGGGTTTAAATGAGGTTTTGAACCTTTAAAATTATATAAATATAATATTATCATTATATATAATCCTATCCATCATAAATATTCCCTCTTGATGTGATTGGTTCCCATGAGGGCACCTGTAGATGCACTGTTAGTTGCATATAGGTAGTAATCATGAGATGGTCAATGAACTCAAGTAATATACCTTCATGACTAATTTATTTACCCTCAAAGTATTAAAATTATACTTTATTTTTTTTTCAAAGTTTGATACAAGCTTCCACACCTCATTTTAATATCTTCCCTTCCTATAGGGACCTATAGGTGCATCTCTATGTTGTATGATTGTATGAATGACTGAGTTGACTATCACAGTCCCTTTTTTGCCAATTTAAATGATTTTTGTCATGTCCCCTTTTCAGGTGACATCTTCAGACTTGATGATTAGCCTATTATGCGACCTTTGTAGGCTGATAGGATGAATAGAGGGTCATGGTGGAGCTTGGCTTGGCTTTGATTAGCAGAATTTGTCCAGTTGGCTTTCATTCAGGGTTTTTCAAACACATTTGGCCTGAGCTCATATTATTTAGGGATTTTTGACATGTAGTGGAGTGCCCTTATTTTGGTATGGTTATGTGTAGAATCACTCCCTGATTCACCAGCTTCAGTCGGTTTGAGGATCAGGCATGTATTGGGGGAGATATTAATATTTGATTGATTTAATCAAATATTAATTATTTGGTCTAATTTTAATTAGAAACCCTAATTCTAATTTAATAAAACCCTAATTAGGGAAAGCATATCTTTTTGGATGGTATAAGGGTTTCTCATGGGAGAGAATTGATTATGATTTGATTATTGATATTGATTGTTGCTAAGAATTCTTCTGTGAAGACTGAGCCTACGGTTACAGGATTCCATTTGCATTGGAGAATGTCCACTCTTCAGTGTGTGTGATTTAGAGGTTGTGAGATATCAGTCGATCTATTGCCAATTTGAGGGATAGCTTCACACAAAAGTTATCATAGTATTCTAGGTATTTATTTCATAAGTTTTGATTCAATAAATTATACAGATAGAGATCTTCTGCATTAGGGCCATAAATCTTGAGATCAAGGGTCTAAAAAATAGGGTGTGCTTTATTGGTAGCCGTACGAAGTTCATACAGATCCGTACAGATCCGAGCAGAGACCGACATCGGCAGGTAGAGACCCACAATGACCAACATTGGCTAACATCTCACCAACATCGGTAGGTTAATGACCCCAGTTGACCGATGATGGTAGTATAACCGATGTCGGTGATTGTGTTTTGACATAGCAGGCTGAGAAGTACCAAATTCAAGTTTTATTCCCAGTTTGTGGAATACTCAAGTTTTTAAGACCGTATCTGAATATTATTTTATATACATGATAGAGGATATCTATTGTAATCTTCTGGACAAATAATAAGATTAGTGATTTGGTAGTTAAGAGATTTATTGTGGTTTATTTGTTTATTTGAATTTATTCTACAAAATTATATCTTTGTTCAGAGCTTTTGTATTTCTATATTCCCTATTTGAAGGGGATATTACAGTGGTATCAGAGCTTTTATTCAAAAAAGGAGCCCCTAAGAAAGGGACATTACAATTTTATTTGATTATTAATAAAATTATAATGTTTTAAACACTTTTATTACCTCAATCACAATCCCATGTATATGTTTTGGAGCCTTTCACAACTCACCTAGTTGACTGTGTATGACAATCTTAGAGCAAACTGACTGTATGGTACATATTACTATAGTACCATGGAGGGTTTCCTTGGAGAATGATATTTAAAGTAAAAGGGATAAATTTAAATTTTAAAACATGGAAATAAACCCATATTTACTCTTTGAAACCACTACCAAGGATGAAGATTCTAAAAATGATGGAAACTTGCCTGTAACACAAAATGGTGCATTCACTTGTAAATTGAGATATTTGGCCTATAAAAAACTCTGAAATAATAAACCAAACATTTTAGACATGATATGAATATTTACATTCCATTTGGATTAAATTCCATCAGTTGGATTGTATGAAATATCTAAATAAAAGCAAAACCTATAAATTATGGGAAATAATGAGTAGAAAACCACAATCAATTTGTTAGAGATGATTCATAAATCACATATGAACAATATTTGAAATATTGTTATTAAACTAAATTTATATGATTTTAATATCTCCACCTAGAATAATTTGGTCTGAAGACTCTTTTATTGGCCATACTAAGCATAAATCTATTGACTGGTTCTGCATGTCTAGAAGGGTGATGAAGGAGAAGAACATATTTTGATGATTTTTAGAACTTGTAAAGAATTTATAGAATTTATATGAGTATATGTAAGTTTAATATTCATCCAAAATGGTTTTCAAATGCATATCACTCCCCTATAGGTTATACAAGTGCCAAACTCCTTTTTCAGTTATTTTCTTGGTTTTTAATTAAAGAACCTATGATTTTTTAGATGGATTGACATTATTGAAATGGAATATAACATATTCTAAATTTGGAATGAAAATATAACACTTGGAACCATTGAAAATCATGACACTTTCATATATGACCCATTTTTACGTAAGACTTAATCAAACCATGACCAAGGCACAAATGGCATAAAATTACATCTAATAAACAACAAAACACCCTATAACACTATACTATAAACCTATATATGTTTTTAATATAAGAGGGGTTTACCCATTTTGAATTGTGGTAAAAAATGGTCAGCATTCTTGGTGATTTCCCAAGGGTGGTATGCTTTCCATGCCAAGACTAGTTGTATAATCTTGTTGATTAGGCCATAGAGTCACATGTACATTAGTTTGACACACAAATTAATTTTGATAGCTGAAATAATTTTAACCTAATAAATATCATTAATGACAATCATGAAAGTGAGATAAAACAATAATACATAAATAAACTAAGTTACCTCTTAAAAGTGAACTAAAGTGACAAGAGATTTAAAGTGGGAAACCAAACATATCAAAGAAAAACCCATGTGATATTATTAAAAGGATTACAAAAAATATCTCCATAAGTAAAAAATTTGATTAAAAACACAAGATAATAATAAAGAGATCTAATTTATTCTTACTAAATAAAATAGGAGAGGAAGAGCTCTTTTATAGAGCTAGAAGAGGAAATGGGAGTTACATAAAACCCTATTATGACCTTACAAGCCCTACAAATATGTGCCACTTGTGTCCTAATCTATTAAAAATAGAAGTGAGGTGTTGACAAAGTGGATAAAGGAGTTACTTATTTAAGTAACTCCCAAATCCTAAGCGAGAACAGAGAAAAGAGTGACACCTTAGGGAATCCAAATTTATGTGAATTAAAATTCACATAAATACAAATGTCTCACACATGGAAAAGAGACTTAGGATAAAATAAATTATCCTAAATGAAGGGTAAATCTAAAAAAAAACCCTTAAAATTTATTTAGGGGTTTTAAAAACAAGTAATAAGGGAGGAAACATCACTAATTCTCCCACTTGATGAGAACTTCTTTCAATCTTAACGTTTTACAAAAGAAAACACACTTATCTTTACATAGTGGCTTACTAAAGATATCAACTATTTTCATTCTTTAGGATCAAAAGAGAGAATAATTTGATTATCTTTAATAAGTTCACACTAAAATTGATGTTGATTCTCAATGTGCTTAGATCTTTCATGGAAACCCATATTTTTTCTAAGGCAATTGCACTTTGATTATCACCAAAAATTATAGTCGAATGTTGTGGGTGACCTAAATCTACAAAAAGTATTTTAAGATAAATATCTTCCTTTGTAGCATGATTGCAAGATTTATATTCAAATTATATGGAAGATAAAGATATATTTGTTTGATTTTTACTATTCCATGAAACAATGTTGGAACCCAAAGAGAAGAAATAATCACTAGTAGATCTACCATCATTAGGATCACCAACCCAATCTAAATTTGAATAACCTACCAAGAGAAATTAGTACTCTATGTATATTTGATGCCATAGGTCAGATTACCTTTAATATAATGAAGAATTATTTTATCATCTTTAAAATGAGTAGCTTGAGGTTTAAACATAAAACGCAAAAATAATCTAATAGAAAAGGCGATATCAGGATGAGTATGAGTAAGATAATTCAAATTACCAAATAATTGTCTATATAAAAATGGATCAATATTTTCTATTTCCATGTCATTAAGAAATTTAAAACCAAGTTCACAAGGAGTAGTAATAGGTTTGCAATCTAACATATTAAATCTAGATAATAAATCATATTCATATTTAGATTAATAAATAGAGATGTTATCCTTTTCCTTCCAAACTTGAATGCCTAAAAAGTAGTATAAGAGACCCAAATTGATCATTTCAAAGGTATTATTCAAAGTATTTTTATTGAAATAAACCATAGAACTATTAATACTAGTTATGATTAAGTCATCAACATATAAAATAATGATAACTATACCATTTGGAGTATTTTTGACAAAAATATTAAGATAATTAGAACTATGAGTAAAACCTTAAGCTATTAAGAATTGATAGACTTTAGAGTACCTTTATCTAGAAGATTGTTTTAAACCATAAATAGCTTTGTTTAACTTGCATATAATATATTCATTGCCTTTCTTAATAAAACTAGGAGGTTGAGACATGTAAATTTCTTCATGTAAATCACTATTTAATAAATCACTCTTAACATCCATTTGATAAACAAGCCAATGCATGTGACCAACTAAAGATAAAACAAGTTTAATAGTGGGAATTTTAGTAAAAGGAGAAAAACTTTCATTATATTCAATTCCTTAAATTTAAGAAAAACCTCTAGCAACTAATTTAGCTTCATATTTTTTAATTTTATTATCAAAATTGAACTTAGTTTTAAACAACCATTTAAAACTTACCAAATGATGTGTTTTAGGTAGAGGAACTAATTCCCAAGTGTTATTAGAAATCAAATATTTTTATTCATCATGCATAGATTTTTTCCAATGAGGGTGAAATTGAGCTTACTTTAATGTTTGAGGATCATTATTATGCCTAAGTTTAGATATCAAAGCATAGTTACAAAATTCTTGACTAGTTCTACAAGTATAATTAAGATCAACATTATTTCCTAAATCTTCTATAGTAGTCTTGGCCCATTTAAGCTTAGTTTTAGGTGGAAAAAGACTAGGAAAAAGAATTAGAAGAATCATATTATTATGAAACACATAATTATAATCATTACTATATTCAAAAGGAAAATAAGTAGAAACAATATCAAGAGAACCAAGATTAGAAGCACAATCAAGCACACCATTTTCAGCAATATGAATAACCCTTTTAATCTTGATTTTATTAGTTTTAGGATCATAAACCCTATAATATTTATATGATTCATCATAACCCAAAAATATTAAAGTGTTTTCTTTAGAATATAACTTTTGAAACTTTTCAATTGGAATATTAACAAATGCATCACAACCAAAAACACGTAAATGTTTTAAACTAGGTTTTCTACCACTCCAAGCTTCTTCAGGTGTAATATTTAAAATAGATTTAGTAGGAGTTATATTAGTGAGATAAAAATCAAAATACATGGCTTTAGCCCAAAATTTATAATGTATATTTTTAGCATGAAACATATACCTAGCCATTTTAGTGATAGTCTTATGTTTACATTCAACAACACTATTTTACTCGGGTGTGTAGGAAACAATTTTATCATGCTTAATTCCATGTTGATTAAAATATACAAGAAAATCATTATTAACATATTCAATACCATTGTAAATGCATAATATATGTAAAGAACAATGATATTTTTTTCAACAAAGGCATGAAACTCAATAAAAATGCCTAAAACTTGATCTTTAGTTTTCAAGAAATAAACCCAAACTCGCCTAGTGAAATCATCAACAAAGATTAAATAATACTTCACACCATAAATAGAAGGATTTTTTATAGGGCCTAAAAGATCACTATGAACTAAATGAATCTTTTTAGTAACATTCCAAGAGTGATTTTTAGGAAATTAAATCTCTATGGATTTTACCAACCATACAACCATTACAAGTAGAAGTAGTGGGAGAAATATTAGGAAAACCTTGCACCATATTGATTTTGTTAATTAGTATAATAATTTATTAATTAATATGCCCTAATATTTAATTTCACAAGTTAACATCATTATAAAAAATAAAATCATGAAAATATGAGGAAGAAGAGAATCTAGTAAATTTGAACAAATTATCATTATCTAGAAAGGTAGTTAGCAACTACTTGAAAATATTTATTATTATATTTAACATAAAAAGTATCAATAATAAATTCTACCTTATATTATTTTTTACATAATTATGGTACAGAAAGTAAATTCAATTTCAAATTAGGAACAATCAAGACATCATGCAATTCACTATTAGGAATTTTAACATTTCCTATGGCTTCAACAATGTGAGAAGCATGATTTGAAATATTTAAATTATTGTTAGAAATATCTGGTTCTAAATAAGTAAATAATTGAACATTAGATGTCATATGTTGAGTAGAACTAGAATCAACAATCCATTCAATACGAGAAGTATGCGAAGCACAAGTAAAAGTAGCTCTAGTATTAGACTTCTATTTTGCTTGAGTCTTATTGTTACTAGTGTGAGGGTAAATTTTAGTGGTGAATATTCATTAATTCAAAAATATTTCATTTTGAGAAATTTTAATTTGGAATTTTTTTAGGGTGTAACATATGCCCCTTTCACCTAAAATTTTGGGATGTCAATTTTTTAGGGGTTAGCTCACCAATGATTTATAATAACTATGGGGTTATCCATGTAATTTACCATATATATATATATTAAATATGTTCATAAAGGTCATGAACTTAAAATCAAAGTATCTTTCTTTATCATATTGTGAAAATCTTGAGACTTGAGGCCATGGCCCATACTCTACTAGCCGACTACTTTTAACAACCTAACCTCCACTAGCATTATGTAATGCAATGAAAATTAGATTCTTGGTGATAATGTATCACATGGTATCAACTATATGCCCAATGATAATATTCCATGTAATGGTAACCTATCATGTGATGGCATTACAATGCATGATAACACCCTAGTATGTCATGACAACCTATCACATGACAATAACCTACCATGTGACAACACCCTACCATGTGATGGTAACTTGATGATTATTAGTGATTTTCCACATGATAACAACTAATCATCTGGTAGCTATTTTCTATGTGATGATAATGTGGTGTCTGACAGTGGTGTATTGTGTAGTCATGAATTGACACCCCATAACACTATACCACATAGCCATATCTTGATGCCTAGTATTGGATGGGAAGATGTCATAAATAAACCACCTACCAAAAAAACTCCAATATTAGGAGGTAATAACAAGGGTAAAACACCATAGTAAATACCAAAAAAATCTAACATCATGTCTTATTTTATAAATCTAGGAAAGAGGACTACATAGATAATAGGCACTTGAATACAGGTAATTCTAAATATTTTAAAAAACATATCAATTAATTTTTTTCACTATAACATAATATCATAACCATTTCAATGTAGAAATTGACATGGATATTGACACTATTTCATTAGAAATAACTAATCCTAATAACTTCTCACTGCTTAAAGATTTTATTGATGAAATGACACCCCTAGAAGATACACCTATGGGCACTTCAATAGAACACACTCCTCTGGGAACTTCACAAGAAAAATGCAGTTCTTTTCAAACACCAAATTTTGTTGAAAATTCCACTCAAAAAAGTTGGTAAAGGAAGAGAAGGCCATGAATAATATTAAGGTCTGTTCAAGTTGACTGGGCTATAAAATATTCATTTATAGAGCCTGTAGACAAAAAATTGTAATGAACCTCTAACAGAATGTAGATGTATAATTTAAAGTTGAAAACTTAGAAAAGAACACAAAATGCAACTTAAATTTGACGTAATTGAGAAACATTGTGAGAATATATATATATATATATATATATATATATATGTATATATATGTATATATATCTATATGTATATATATATGTATATATATATGTATATATATATATATGAAGTACCCAAATAAACAGATAATAAGAACACAATATAGAAAAATGGAGAAGAATGCATGCATGTGAGATATACATGTTAATATGAAAATGATCAAAAGAAACAAAAACATCTTGTTGAGAAAGGGGGAACCATCAAAGCACAATTTGGAGAAGTTATACAGTCTAATCTTAGGGAAAAATATGTACAGTTCTCTACTATTTTTCAAATTTTAAAAAAGGGAATACCCATTTTTTATTTTATAGATTACAAAATTTTGTTTCAACATAATGGGTTTCTAGATATTCCATAGTCACATTGGTTAGATAACAGTGCTTGGTAAATGGAAAAATGTCTAGCAAGTATTGAGAAAGAAGATTTGAAATAAAGTATTAAGAGATATTTTTTTATCTCTCTATCCATAAATAATGTAACTGTAGTTGATAAAATAACATGGGTTTTGATGCATGTCTATACCTTTGAAAACTATTCAAGGCAATCTCATCTTTTAACTATCCATAAAAAGGTAAAAAATTACAAAGCAAAAAACCTCCATAAATTGGTTGTATCTAATTTAAGAGAGAGAGTTGGGATGAATGATTATTCCATAGATATGAAGATAGTGTGTGTTGGTGTTTATGGTGCATCAATGATGCAAGGGCATGGAAAAGGTCTATGTGTTCATCTAAAAATAATTGTTTCATTGTTTATGATTCCAATTTATTGTATGGCACATATTATGAATCTTATTTACAAAATTGTTAGCACATTCAATAATGTTGTAAAAGTGGAAGAGCTTATTCATGATTTACATGCATGCATGTTGAGTAGCCCAAAAATATTTATGGAGTTCCAAAAAATTTCAATTGAGGTGACATATGTAAAAAAAATATTGAAAGATGTCGAAACCAGATCGATTTCCATGTATGAACCTGCCTACAAATTTTTTGAGGAATATCCATCTTTGATAGGGTTTATCTATAAATATCATAGGGAATTTTACAAAGAAAAAAATTTATTGTGTTATTTAATATATTTATAAACTTTACTCACATTATGTGTTATTTTTCCAATATTGAAGGAAATCAACTATTTAATGAAACATGCCCGATCTATCTATATTGTTGACTTCATACATTTGAAAAAATGTGTATGTCAATGTTTAGATATATTATAAATATTAAATCAAAGATTTCATGGACCTATTTTTAGAACATGGCAAATTTTGACTAATTTTTAGAATCTAGAGAGTTATTTGAAATTCAATATACATGATCATTTTTGTGTCATGGTAAATGGTATGGAGATCCCAATCCATAGACACTATATAAGACTTTAATTTTTAAGATCTAAGCTTGAATAATTACCTATAACACATTTATTATATGATACTATTTTTTATAAAACATGAATTAAATTGAGCAAAATCTCACAAAGTTTAACTGCTAAGATTAGAGAATTTTTTCAAAGGGATGATTTTTTGGAGGGCATGGGAGTTGTGAATCCCATTTTTTGGAATAATATTAACAATCAAGAATAGATCAACACATTATTTCACAAATACATGGGTAAAATTGTTATGCATTTATGTAAATCTATATATGTGAATGGATTTTAGATTAATGGTATTTTAAATACAAAATTACTAACATCTCAATCAAGACAATTTGGGATTATAATGACGGATCAATTTTAGTGTTTAAGTACCCTAAAAAAAAATTGTATGATTTCGCGTCTATGGAAAAAACTTTATCCAAGTATCATATTACAAGAAAGTATTAGTGGATATTTCAAATTATATGAACTTGCTCAAACATTTATTTTGGGTTTTTTGGAAGATGAGTGAGTGTTTAGTGCATTACCCTTCATGAAGTCAAAACATAGAAACAAATTAGATAAAAATATAGAGACTTGATTGAGACTATATGTTTCATGTTATTCTATGGATAAGTTTCTAAATGATAGAGTAGTGGAAACATGGATTTATCTAGTGGAAATAAGAGGTGTGACTAATATAGCTACCAATACAGAGGAAGAGAATATTGAGACTAAATATGACACTAGCATGGTAGATGTAAATCAAATTTCTGATGAGAAAGTTTATTGAGTATTATTTTAGCTGCTTGACTTTTAGTTTCATATGTATGGCAATTAATTTTTATGAAATATTTATTAATCTTTCATCTTCAAATACATTAAATTATGTAATATATTTCCTAGATGTTACAATCATGAATCTTATTCAATACATTGGAATTAATATTTTTTTGTCTTATTAAAATACTATGTATTTTAAATAGTACTTTATCTTTGCAATGAATTTCATTCATTAATAATCATAATTCTCATTAACATTGTATAAAGCATTTCCTTATAGAGTTCATTGATGAGAATATTGATACTGAATATGGCACTGGCATGGTAGATGCAAATCTCACTTACGATAAACAAGTTTCTAAAGGATTTTTTCTACTACTTGAATTTTGGTTTGATAAGTATAGAAATTACTATTTTTAAAAATATTTCTTATTCTTTCATCTTAAAAAATCAAATACATTAAATTATGTAATCTATTTCTTGGATGTTACATTCATGAATCTTATTCAATACATTAGATTTAATATTTTTTTCCTATTAAAATTCTATGAATTTCAAATAGTACTTTATCTTTTCAATGCATTCCATTCATTAAGTAGCAATCATAATTCTCATTAACATTGTAAAAAGTGTTTCCTTATAGCATTCATTGTCACATACAAGTCTTATGTCTAGACATGCATGGTGCACCATAGGACACCAATTCTCTAACAATTAAAACTCCAATTATTAAGATTTATTGTTATACATGCATAATAGTGTAATTATAATTATTCCATAGAATATTTACTCTACAATAGGATATGTTTCTTACAACTACTACAATATACAACTACTATATATATATAATATTTTTACTATAGTTGGATCTTGGGGTTGCATATTTTCAAATTCCACTAGAATCAATCAATTTAATGCTACAATGAATAGAACAGTGTAACAATGCATTCCAATCTACAGCTATTAGAATAATATAAAACTAATAATGCATTTAATACTATAACTACTAGAATAGTTTAATTCCATAGAATATTTACTCTACAATAGGTTATGTTTCAACTACTACTACAATATACAACTACTACAATATTTAAATACTAAAACTACTAGAAATATTTTTCCTATAGTTGGGTTTGCATATTTCTAAATTCCATGACAATTAATTCATTCAATGCTAAAATTACTATACCAGTTTGACAATCCATTCAATGCTACAACTACTAGAATAATATAACACTAAGAATACATTCAATATTACAACTACGAGAATAGTATAATTCCATAGAATATTTACTAGAATAAGATATTTTTCCTACAACTACTACGCATATTTTTATATAGTTAGGTTTGCATATTTCCAAATTTCACCACAATCAATGCATTCAATGCTACAACTAGTAGAATAGTTTAACAATGCATTCAATGCTACAACGACTAAAACATTATAGCCATACATTCAAACTCTAAAACTATTATATTTAAACTACTATAACATTATAGCCATCCATAGAATATTTACTCTACTTTTTCTCCATACAATATATAAACATGACCACAGTACATTATATATATAATATTAAAATTATATAGCTAAGAGTATTTGGAACAATATAAATCAATTAATAAATCAAGTATTTTTCAAGTAAACATGATATAAATTATTTTAAACAATATAAACTATCATTGTGAACAATATAAACTCAGACATATCTTAATTTTTCTACTTGAGACTCTCCACCCCATTACTACTTGCCATCCCTACCCATAGAAACCCCACTATCTTAACTTGCCTATGGAACTGCATCATCCATTATCACTCCTTCCTTCTAAATACCCTCTATAGTATATTTCATTTGTACAAGAATCACCCTCTCCTTATTCACTACATCTCTTATTTAAAGAATTTTAGGATCCATATCTATTTTTCACTTCAATAAAATGCTTAGATCCATACCATGCTCTTTAATTATTTTCTTCAAATTGTTGTTTAATTTATTTAACAGAACCAACTTTTCCTTCAATGTAATTACTAAGGAGATACTTTTATGGGTGTTTTTAAAATTCATATTAAGAAGATGTGCTGCTTGCTTCAAATTTTCATATTTTAAGTACATACAAAGGTATTATAATAATCAAAATATATGTTACAGATAAAGAAAACTTAACATAACTTTATCTTTCTCAGCTTGGGAAATAGTAACAAGGTTGATATATTTACCCTATTTATTAAAATATGATTGGGATTTAAATTTTCCAACCTGTTTATAATATTATCTAAAATCCTATCATTGTAGACATTATCCACAAAGATCAATCTAGATTGAGCTTTTTGGAATAAAGCATCAATTTTTTAGGGTTCATTTTGAACAAAAGAAAACAAATTCACTCTTTTAGAGTGTTTATGATAATTAGTATTTAATTTTTTTTTAATAATTTTTTTTCCCTTATCTCCCATTGTTTTAAATCATTAAACTTGTTAATAACACCATCCTTCAAATTGGCAAGCATATTTTACAAAATTAAATTATCCAATAAAAAACTAGTAAGGGATTCCTTAGAGACATTTAAAGTATCAGTGTGGGGTGGGGAAGAGGTATGCGTAGGAGGCACTTATGAAGGCACATTAGTAACTTTAATAAATTCATGTGGATTAAGTCCAGTAATAACCATAGGTTTGCTTTCAATGCTAAGAAACTCTTCATCTAGATCAATCTACTGCAAACATGTAAGTCCTTATGCACTTGAAAGGCAACCAATAGAGAAATTTAGGAAATCATAAATTTGAAACATTCCTCAACTTTGTGTAGGGAGGGTGATGTTCTTTCCTCTTCTCTAAATCTAGATGTGTGGGGGAGGTGGCATACTTTGAGGTCTCTTGATAGATTTTGGGTGGATTGAAAAAAAAACATTATTCAAAAATGGTAGATTCAAAAATATAAAATTAAAGAAAATTAAAATTGAATCTATTAATGTTATTACCTATTAGGATGACTAACTCATCCATTTTTATTGTCCATGTTGGAGTTATCTCTTCCCCTCTTGGCATCTTTGTGGGAGTTGGCTCTTGCAATCTCATTGTGATTATGGGAGATACATGGGTGTTTCACCTGTAGCTAAAAAATAAGTAATTTATCTAGTTAATTAACTTGAAAATTCTAATAAACTTTAAATCAAAAATAAATTTGCAATGGCAAACATTGGTTGTGTTGTGTGGAATAATCCTCAATGATAATGCTTCGAGAGTCAACTGTGGAAAAAAAACAATATGAATATTATTTTTTCCATTGAATTAAATAAGTAAAAGACATTAAAGGAAATTTGGGGGAACCTAGTAGTAGAGAAGAAACATAATTATTTCTTGGGAATTTTTCAATTCAAAATTAATTTATCAAAGTCTCTATGGACTATGTATCACCAGAGCCCTCTGGAGAATGTTAGCCTTTACTTACCACCTATTTTATTGTGTTATAAACATGCACTCTCACCTGTAATAAATAATTGGCTAAAAATGTTAAAATATATATATATATATATATATATATATATATATATATATATATATATATATATATATATATATATATATATATGGGAGAACTAAACTTACCTCCTGTTCCTTGAGAGACAAAGCATTAGCCTTCATTTTTTGATGGAATTCAGTGGGAATTTCAATAATCTAGATTTCATATAAGGCCTTGAAGTACAAGTCTAGAATGTAGTTAGAATATGCAATGTTTCAAGTGTCCTTAGAGAAAGAAAAATTCAATTCTTCCCTAATCTTGTTGGATATAACTATGCACCAGTCACATACAACACCCAAAAAAGAATGAAGAATATAATAAATAGCCTAGAAGGGAATGTTTTATGGTCTTCACTAAAATGTAATTCTTTCTTGAAAGAAATGGACAATAGATTTAAGAAATGGATTGGTGATTTTTTCCATAGGGATCCCCCTTTTATTTAGACTATCTACAATGAAAATAAAAATTTAAAACATGAAAATGAATTAGGATACCAAACTAATTATAATAAATGATTTTGGTATAAGTAATAAATGTTGATTTCATTAATAAATTGAACACTTACCAATGGGGTCAATGGACACTTTGTATATCAACTCTAAGTAATTTTTATTGACATTAGATAAGACAACCTTGGTGCTAAAAAAACTTGTATTATAATGTGGAAGACCTATTAAATTATGTATATCCAATGGAGAGGTGTTAAAGTATATGGTTTTATTATTAATCTAGATGTAGAAATGACTCTAACTATGGTTTAAATAGCCAATTAGAGATCATATGAGGTTGTTGTTTCCATATCATATTGAGGTATTTTACCAAGCCTCTAAACTAGAATTGATCAATCCAATCAATGAAAAATTTAGGCTACTCCAACATTTGAAAGAAATTCAGACACAATAGATTTTTAAAAACATAGTTATTGATCCCCCCTGATTGACTCTAAGTTTTCATGGATGTGGAAGCCATTAAAGGCTTAAAAAATTTAATCTAGAAGTAGGTAGGTACTAGGTTTAGGCTTTGGGTAGGTTAAATTTGAATTAGGTAGGTTGAGTTAGAAGTAGGTTATAGGAGAAAAAACTTTTGAGCAAAGTGTTAAAATGAGGTCATTATAGTGTCATTTGTAAGTAAGTAGGGGAACTGGAGAAACTAGTTGGCATGACTAGTGACTAGAAATAGGTGTAGTTTCATTATGTCAAGCAAAAGTATCATGAACACATGGTAGCAACATGGTGTCACATGGAAAGATTATAACATGTGGTAGTAGCATGACTACATGGCACTACATGTTTATATGGTGTTGTGAGATATAATCAAACATGTAACTTTATGGTACTACATGACACCATAGTTCCAAGTGACATCATGGTGATGAATGATAGGATGATGTTGTATGGTGGCATAATGGTGCACGATAACATCATGTTACATGATGACATGGTATCATGTGACTATATTTTATCATGTGATATCATGATATCATGCAATAGAATCATATCACATGATGACATGTGGTCACATGATGTTATAATGTCATGTGATGACATGGTGTCACATAACATCACATTCTCATAGGAGAACATATTGTCATGTGATAGAATATTGTCATGTGATAACATATTATCACATGATAATAATTAATACTACTCAGTGGGGTCATTTTGCCCAATAGTGTATTAATAGGTGGGAGTGTAATGTTTCTTATCAGTAATATGATGCTTGGTGGTGTAATGAATTGACCAACATGCAGTCATGTGCCAACATAGTATCATGGAAAACAAAGGGTGATTTTCCACCTACACTATGCACTCTAATTTGCCAAAAAATCAAATCAGATTCACCTAAACAAACATAAGGGGTTTTCTATCATGGCCTCTTAGAGTGAACCCTGACTAGTGCTAGTATTGTCTTTAACTTTAAGCTTTCCATTTTTTATATCACATTTCTTTTTAAATAAATGATCTTCATTATGAGTGTTTTTATCACAATGATTACACTTTAAATTTTTATTAAGTTTAAAGTTAGATTTTTCATGTTTCTTATCATGTTTATTATTGGACTTAACATGTTCTTCACCAATATTATGTTATTGTTTAGAAAAAAAAAACATGTTCATTAGTCTTAAGACTACCAAATTGAATCAACTTTTTTTCTTCTTAACGCAACAAAGTATAAAATAATTTAAATGTTAACATAGCAGATAGAGTAGGAAAATCTAGTTGAGAATGAATATAGTAATAAAATACTAAAAAAAGGTTGAGACAAACACTTTTTCATGATAATATGAATCAAATTCAAATCATAAAGTTTAATGCCTAAACTAACTATTTGAGAATGTAAGGAATGAATTATAATCAAGAAATCATCCATAGTTTTAAAATTATTATACTTTAAATCAGACAATTGATCCTAAATTTGAATTTTGTAAGATTCATTTACAACATCATAAGTATAATTAAGTTTAGACCAATTAGTGAAGGCAAGATAAAAACCATCAATATAGATATGCAATTTGGGGGTCATCACCATGCCAATCAATTCTAAGACCTCATCATTTTTTTCTTGTCATTTCTCTTGAATTTTTTTGGACGTAGTCTTAGTATCTGGTTGAGGATATGTATTGTTTACTATGCTTACCAAATATTTAAAAGTGAAAATATATTGCATATACAATTTTCTTAGATGTTGATTGGTGGACATGAGTTTAAATTTAGGAAAAAGTTGAGTTATTTTGACATAAAAGCTAATCGAATAATTGGAAAATGAATAGGAAAAAAATCACTTAAATAATAAATATCTAGGAGGGACAAGAAACCAAAAGAAGACTTTATGGAATGCAAAAGAAATAACTAAGAAAAAATTTGGAGCTAAAAATAGGATATGTGAATTGAAAAAATATATTAATACCTAGAAAGGGAGGTGAGTTCCTCTACTAGGAATAAGGGCACTAAAATAAAATAGGGGCTAATACTTGGTTATTTGAAGCCAAGAGAAGAGGGGTGATGCATATCTAGGATTGAAGGAAAGGAACTAAGAATAAACTCCTCTCTCTCTCTCTCTCTCTCTCTCTCTCTCTCTCTCTCTCTCTCTCTCTCTCTCTCTCTCTCTCTCTCTCTCTCTCTCTCTCTCTCTCTCTCTCTCTCTCTCTCTCTCTCTCTCTATCTATCTATCTATCTCTCTCTCTCTCTCTAAAAAACTCTCAAAAAAATTGAGCAACCAGAAATATAGAGATAAATATGTCATGAATAGATCTAAAAAACATTTTGAGAGTAAACCAAAAAGATTAAAAGATTGAATATTAAAATTTGATTTTTAATGTTATCTTGAAAAAGGAATAAAAAATAATTAATTTAATTTAATGAGAAAAATATATCTATGAAGAAAAAAAGAGATAATAAAATGGCAAATGCTCATTAAAAATAATTGGTAAGAAATTACTAAAAAGTTGATTTAAAAATCAGAGGGTTAGAAAAAAAAGTTAAATATGAATGTATACAAAACCTATAAAAGAGGTTAGAAACCACTAATATAAATAAGGAGAGGGAAAACATATTTTTAATAAATAGCAAGGGTTAGATCTTGTGCAAAAAAGTATGAGTAGTCTCCTTAAAAATCTCTACACACTTTCAAAAAATTGTCATTAAAATGATAATAGATATGATACTATGAAATGATTTTAACCAAAGAATTATCATTAATTATAAACATGAAAGTGACATAAAAATAAGAATTCATAAAGAAACTAAGTTACCTCTCAAAAGCAAATCAAAGTGACAAGATATTTAAAGTGAGAAATCGAATGCATAGGAGAAAAAACCACGTAATATTATCATAAGGATTGCAACAAATATATCCACAATTAAAATATTTTATCAAAAGCACAAGATAATAATATAAAGAGCTAAGTGATTCCTAGTGAATAAAAGAGGAGAGAAAGATATTTTTTATAGATCTATAAGAGAAAAATGGGAGTTACGTAAAATCCCATTATGACTTTATAAGCTCTCCAAGTGTGTGTCACTTGTATCCTAATCCTTTACAAAGAGAAGGGAGGTGTGTGTTAGCTGGAGAAAGGAGTTACTCATGCAAGTAACTCTCAAATCCTAAAGGAGAATAAAGGAATGAGTGACACTTCAAGGAATTTGGATTTATGTGAATTAAAATCCACATAAATATAAATTACTCACACATGTAAAAGAGACTTAGTATAAAATAAATTATCCTAAATAAATGGTAAACCTAAAAATAACACACAATAAGACAAACTCAAAAGAAACACATATGTTTTCACTCGAACACTTGTGAAACATAACACAACTAAAATAGAATACACACACCTATTATACTATTTAAAAACCTCACTCTTGAGGTGAAAAAACTTCTCATACCTCAAATATGGTCATATATTATCCCCCTTGCATCTTATTCACTGCGTGAAGTCATCCTAGCACGAGGATCATGTTCATCACTAATCACTTGAATATGTGTGGTCAAGAAGCCTACCACCTTTGAATATTATTATGTCTACAATTTAACTATTTAGGATCTTCATGGATGATATTTATTGTTATCTAATAACCTTTATTATGGATAAAACTATTGTGATCTCCATCATATCCACTGGATAGTCTCTAAAAAAGTGCAGATTGGAGTGTATGATATTAATTTCAACCTTGTCTTCTTCTAGGATAGGAAGTGATTGATGTTTGAAAGCATCAACCTACTCTTATTCATGATCCAATACCTTTGTATCTAACTCAACATCAGGTGGATCTCCTTACTATTCTTTAGGCACAACAACTTCTACTTTGACCTCACTATCCATGTCCAAAACGTTTTGGACACTAGCATCATCAAATTGCTTCATGACAATAGGTTCTTAATCAGCATAATGACTTTTACCTTTATTATTTATGTAATAATTTTCAACATTATCATTAGTCTCACTATAAATCTTTACATTAGATATACAATCCCTTGGATAAAATGGAGACTCATCCAAATTGTCAAAAATTTTGCATATGGCATTGAGATTTTGCCATAGTTATTCTTCATTCACAATGTGAGACTTTTATCCATAGTCATTGAGACACTTAACATCATGTTTTTTAGATTCATTAACCAAATCATATTTATATTTATTGAGATAAGATGTAACATTACCAAGTTGATCAAACTCATGACATATGACATCAAACCTTTGTCACAAGTTATTATCATCCACTTCATGATTATCATCATTGAAATCATCCTCATCAATGACAGGGATAAAGATATCATTTTTCCCACTATGTTTCTCAATTATATTCATCAAAATATTATCTTCATACTCATGAATCATATAGTTTCCTTAAACAACATGAGAATGTTTGACACTTATTTCAAGTTCTTCAAATGACTCTTCATGCATGATAAGTCCCAAGATCAGTTTGTTCAAAGTATGCATAAGTTTCATGTCCATATGTATCTACACCATAATCATCCAATAAAAAATTATATATTACTTAAACATTATAACTTCCATCATCCACATTAGACTCCTCCTTCTCATTGATCACACAATTCAAGTTAGAGCTTGTTTCAATGTAAGGCTCAATATGAAATCTTGCAAGAGGGTGAGTTCTAATGGTTAGTTTGGTTCCATATATTTTTATAAAGGATAATAAGGACAAATAAAATGAGAGATATTCACCTATCTTGGCTATAAAATCTCTTAAAATGTAGATTGTAAAGTGAGCTGGGAGATCAACAACAACTATGTCTTAGAGGATAGGAAAGCTAGGACAATCATGCAAGAAAACCTTCAAAAAAATTTATCAGTACTATTATCTTGGAAGGTGTATAATATATTTTTATAAATATTTATCTATGATGCTTATATTTTAGGCCCAACATATCAGCTACAACTTTGAGAATCACTGAAGTATAAGCTCCACTATTAACTATGTAATTGTGGACCAACTTGTCACCCATTATGAGAGTTATATAAAATGGTGGAGGTTTCTAAACCATAGTATATGGTTCAAAAATGGTATTAATGAAATTTTTATGAATAAAATGACTATGAATTTGACTTGAAGAGGAGGGACTAGTATAAATAGTGGACAATTGCTTTTGTAATAACTCTTTTTGGCCAGGCATATGGAGAACATCCCATAAAGATATTAATGCTTTGGCACTTTTGAAAGAATCCACTGTGTTTAGATAATTATTACTCACCTTTTATTGAATACTTGGAGGTAAATAATTTATTTAAACTTGAGTAATTGAAACACCTTGATAAGACCTTACCACATTTTGATTTGAAGAAGGTGTATGATCTTTTGGAGTTGCCATGCTTACAACCATGCTTGGTTACCATAAAGGAGGATTGGAGGAGTTTTTAGGAATGATATTTTAACCTCTTATATCCTTCCTCTTTTCCCTTGTATTTTTTGTAATATAGGCTCCTTTATTGAGTACAAAAGTGTCTTCCACCAATTATTTGGTGAAACTTTCTCCATGGGCTACCAATCCTCATTTACTTGTATCATAACCTCATCTTCAGATGATAAGAGAGGAGTAACACCTCCTTGATAAATAATATATTACTCTACACCTTAATTATAATCCATGAATTGGAATTATTTCTAGTTTTCCCCTTTCACCAATTACTATGCACTGATACCATCTCTCTTGCATTGGTGGTGGAGTTAGGATTGTACACATTGGTAGGATTATTAGGGTTAGGATGCCATTGACCTCTTCATCTTCCATATTTTTTCTGATAAGGATATGAATTTTGATATTCACCTTGTTTTATATTGTCTTTCCTAAGTTGATATCTTATCATTTGAATTTTTATGAATGGATCTATGACATTTTTCGCCTTCTTAGGAGCATCCTTAGGCTTGGTAGTTACATTAGGAATTTGAGCCACATCTAGAGTATTAGAAAAAATATGAGACAATGGGGGAATATAAACCTTAGGAGGTAACCTTCTAGGTTGAATGAGACAATTCTAAGCTTTGATATAAAGTTATATGCTTTGGAAAGAGTGAAACCACCCATGGATTGAAACATGATAGTAATTTCAGTACTAATGGATCTCAAGTAGGTAGGGAACACAAAACTAGGAGATGGCCTCATGGGAGGAGTCAATATACAACAAGTCTCTTGAAATATCATTTAATTCATACATTGTTTTTTTGTATCCTATTTTGATCAAATTGAGCTGATGTATGAGAGAGGCATGGTCACTTTCATTTCAAAACCTTAAGGTTAAAAACACTCCAAAATTGTCCCATGATGTGATGCATCTAACTTCTAGAGTCTTATACCAATCAAGATATTTCCCTCTAAAAGACATGTCAAGGAGTCTAATGGAAATTTTTTATTGAGTGAATATGGAAGATATAAAATTGGAGACATCCCTAATATGTCCACTAGGTGTAACATGATTTTCACCAATAAATATGGGCACATCTTTTATGGCATTATGAGGAATGGCATCGTATGCTTGAAGGTGAATTGGATTTCTAGTATTAAAGGTAGGTAAATCATGATTTATAACCATATATTCTTCAATATATTCAATTTATTTAACCTATTCACTTTCTTAGCTTCATTGGCTAGAAAAATCCTCTTGGTCCTAAAAGGGCAGATTAGGATGGGGATATTGAACATCAAGAGCAAATTTAAGCTAAATAGGTGGATTAATTTGGTTGAACACTCTAATAGATGATGAAATAGTGATAAACATGAATTATGATAGTAATTTTATGACAAAGTAATAGTCTTTAACCAAATTTTACCTTGATGGAGTTACCAAATGCTAAGTAGCACACCAATTTGTAATAGATGTTGTTAAGACCAACATCCACCTTGACAAGTTGTCTTAAATAAAATGGTGTCACTAGATGTGATATAACTATTTTCATAAAATATTTTACCCTAGTATAGGGCATTCAAGCCTATTCTATATTTGGGAAACATGGGAAAACTTAAAAGTATGTGGGTGTACCTATAGTGGATGTGAGCCTTTAGATTTAAGGGGCTAGCTCCCTGAATGTATCTAGAAATGTTTATCACCTATATAATGTTATCTTTTGGGTAAAAGAGTTAAAAAATTACATGAAATTAACTTAATCTAATGGGGGTGATACACCAAGATATTTTACACATCACAGTCATACTTCATCCACTAAGTATTAAGACATACAAACTAGATTCTAAATCCTAGAAGGTTTCTAACATGACTGTTTCAATATAGAAGTGAGATTTATGAATCAACATAAGTAACATGAACTAGAGGGTATATTTCAAACTCCAAATATAATAATACACTTTAAAATATCCTAACACACTTGACTACACTCTATATGACCTATTAGAATAGAAACTCTTGCACAAACATGAAAGGATAATGAAAGAAAGGATGGAGAATTATTACTTTACATCACCATACATCACTTTCACACTTAGAAAATTATTAAATAACTCAAGAATATACTTGAATTAATGTTCAAAGGAACAATGAAATGTCATTCTAGTAGGGCTTCTCCATACATGGTGTGGTATTAATTATAAAAGATTGTAACTACTTATAAAACTTGAGAGAAAAGTGGGGAAATAGAATTCCAAGAGTCATAATAACACTTGTCATGCTGAGAGGAGGAGTTAAACATGTATTATAATGAAGTAAGAGATATACCATGAATGGAATGATAGGATAAATGGACTTCCAAGTTATGAAACTCATTAAATTGGCATAAGATTCCTCATTCTACACAATAAAATTATCTTCATCATTTATCCCTTTTGGAACATCCCAAAACTAACTATGGATATATATCATGATTTCACTAAGAGGGAGTGGTTTTAGGCATTCTAAACCATGCATTTTTTGCATCCCTAGTCATCTAGATTTTTTTGGAAGTGAGCCATCATTGCCTACAGTCAAAGAAACTCCTCTTTCAGTCACCCCTCACACTTGGCCTCAAAATTGGATTTAGTTTTATATGAAAATATGTAAAAATAGGTGAATGAAACTTTTAAAGACCCTATATGGCCTTATAATACTTATTTAGACCTTAAAAGGCCATACACTTGAAGTTCTCACCCTTCTCATTATTTTGCTCACTTTTCTAGTTTTGACTAGCTGAGATGAAGGTGATGGTAGACACATTTAAGATTTTTTATAAATCATGAAATGATAATATAGAGTTATATTAAGTCTTGAGCCTTTTCTAAAATTTTTTTTCATCTCTTGAAAGTACTTATAACTTTTAAAACACCCAATACATTTAAAGAAATCCAATTTCCCTCTTGTCTATAAAAGTAGGGAACAACTCAAGTGGATGGAAAATGTATTTAGATATTAATTTTAAAGGTTAATTCACTTTCATGATCATTCCATCTCACCTATATATCTCTCCATACTTATTTTCCCAATCGATTCCTTATCAAAGGTTTTATAGGGTTTTAGGTCTTTTTTGCTCTTAAGCTTTGTTCATACAGATGTGATGTTGGAATTGCAAAAAAATTCCAAAAGATCATTTATTATGACCAATTTAACCTCCCCAAACTCCTTAGACCTCTATGCATGACCTATAATAATATGTGTTCATGTAAAATTACCCTATCAAGCTTGGTTCATCATTTTGCTCAGGCCTAAGTTGTTTCTAAGCCAAAATTGGCTTTCTTGTGAACTTCTCTGCATACATAAAATTCAAAAACACCCTATATTACTTCATGAAAATGTTATAAACCATTTTAATTCTCTCCTAATGTTGGAAGTGAGATTTATTTACCATTTAGGCTTTAGGCCAAAACCTTACCTAATAGACGTATCTACATCCTTGCAGGTATAGACCACCTTGTTGATATTATTCCTTATATTTAATGTTTATTATGTTTTTTAGGTGTAGCTAAACTTTCTAAACCTCATTTAAAGGTCCAATTATCCCCTAGATCATCTTATCATCTTTTCCCCCAAGACTTATAGGGTTTTCACTCTAATAAAGTACCCTTTATTTGAGACAAAATAATTATTTGAGGATATTATCCAAGTGATGGATATTCTCTATACCAATTTTCAGCCCTTGATTATATCATTAGACCTTATATCTCCTTCAAGTCCCAAAATAGACTGTTATGAAGGGGACTATGTGTAGGGTTTAGGATATAAAGTATTGAGTGTGTTATTTGGGCCTTTCCCTAAATTATTCCCATATCATGAGGGTCTCTTGAGGTGAATTCAATAATTATATAGGTCTTTACAACACATTTATCATCTTAAATCCTACCAACACTTCTCATTTCATACCTCTCCATTTTATTGGTTTAGACTATAGACTATATCCCTATTTAGGAGGTGTACTTGTAGGTAGTCCCGCATAGTTGAAAGCTTGATAACAATGCCCAAATATATTCCTAGTGTCCCCAAGGTCAGTTGGAATTTTATTGGAACTATTTGCCTCATGTTCATTCTATGTTCATAATGAGAGCACTACTTTCTTGTTCACTATCTGTAACAGTCAACTATAGTTGACTTTATTGAGGCAAAAGAGGATGTAGGTAGTCATTACTCTTTGAAAACTATGCCATATATTATTTTTAAATCCTATAGGATATTTTGGAGTCACATTATATCAATAAAATTTGGTATCTCCATTATTAAGCCCCTACTATGGATGATGTAGGAGTTTGTACCTAGTTGTAGGTTGATAGTTTTAAAGGAGAAGACACCTATAGGTGTGGATAAGCTAAAAACTTTGTATATCAACCTATTTTGATTATAATTTGGTCAATTGGTATGAATTTCCTCTTAATAATATAATTTAAACATGAATACATGCCTTATTTTCACTTGGAAATGCTAAAGTAATCTAGAAACTCAAATCCTGTAGATGACAATGAAGAAACTTAGTGAATAAAAGGGCAAATTTGAGGCCCCCAACTACTACTTACCACTATTAAATTGCCTCACTCTTTTTACAATGATTTTATCTTAAGATTTTTTCATAGAGATGTGATATTAGAATTACAAATAAATTACACAAGATCAAATGCTCAAGACACATTTTAAGCTCCCCAAACACCTTATACCTCCATGGATTATGTCTAAGAAGATGTGAGCATCTAAAGTTACCCTATCAATATAATTTTCTCATTTTTCATAGGCCTAAGTTCTATATAAGCCAAAAGTGGATTTCTTGTGAAATTTTTAACATACCTAAAATTTGATCACATCTTATATTCCTTCATGACCATATTCTAATCCATTAGAATTTTTTCCTAAAGTTGGAAGTGAAATTGACCTACCATTTGGGCTTTAGGCCAAAACCCTATCTAATAGGCATGTTGAAATGATTTTAGGTATAGACCACCCTATTGAGATTATTACTTATGTGTAACGTTTATTATGTTTTTTTTAATGTGTAATTCAACTTTCCACACCTAATTTCAAGGTCCAATTATCCCCTAGCTCATCTGATCATATTTTACCCCAAGACTTGCAAGGTTTGAACTCTAGGAAAGTACCCTCTATTAGAGATAAAATAGAGGGTACTTACCCTATTTCCTAAAAAAAACTAATTATTTTTTGAGAATATCTAACTGATAGATATTATATGTACCAATTTTTAGCCCTTAGTCAGATCATTACACCTTATATCTCTTTCAAGTCCAAAGACAAACTATGATGAAGGTTTATTATGTTTTTTTTTATGTAATTCAACTTTCCACACCTAATTTCAAGGTCCAATTATCCCCTAGCTCATCTGATCATCTTTTCCCCCAAGACTTGCAAGGTTGCACTCTAGGAAAGTACCCTTTATTAGAGATAAAATAGAGGGTACTTACCCTATTTCCTAAAAAAAACTAATTATTTTATGATAATATCTAAGTGATAGATATTATATGTACCAATTTTCAGCCCTTGGTCAGATCATTACACCTTATATCTCTTTCAAGTCCCAAGACAAACTATGATGAAGGGGACTATGTGTAGGGTTTATGATATAGATTATTGACTATGTTATTTGGGCCTTTCATTTAATTATTCCCATATTTTGAGGGTATATTGAGGTTAATTCCATAATTTTTTATTTATTTACAACACATCTATCATCTTAACCGCTACCAACACCTCTCATTGCATACCTCTCCATTTGACTAGTTTAGATTACAGAATGTATCCTTGTTTGGGAAGGGTCGCTATAAGTATTCCCACATGTTTTTAAGCCTAATAATAATGCCCAAATATATTCATATAGTACCCAAGACTATTTTTCATTTTATTTTACCTATTTTCCTCACATTCATGTGATGTCCATATTAAGAGCACTACTTTCTTGCTCATTATTTGTGATAGTCAACTATGGTTGACTTTGTTAAGGTAAAATGGGTTGTAGGTTGTAATTACTCTCTAAAACATATGACACATATTCTTTATAAATCATTTGGGATATTTTGGAGTCACCTTCTATCATAAAAATTTGGTATCTCCATGCTTGAGATCCTACTATGGATGATGTAGGAGTTTATACCTAGCTATAGGTTGATAGTTTCAAAGGAAAAGACACTTATAGGTTTATATATGATCAAAAATTTGAATATAAACTTATTTTGATGATCATTGGGTTAATTGGTATGAATTTACTCTTAATAATATAATTAAAACGTGAATACATGCCTTATTTTCACTTGGAAATGCTAGAGTAATCTATAAATTCAAATCCTATAAATGACAATGAAGAAACTTTCTAAACAAAAGGGCAACTTTGAGGCCCCCAGCTAGTACTTTCCACTATTAAAATGACTCACTCTCTTTTGAAATGATTTTATCATATGTGGTGGATACAATATATGCACATTTATTTGCATCTAAACTCTTGGTAACCTTATCATATGATATCAACAAAATGGTAAGGTACTTTATTTTGTACTTTTAAAAGAAATGGTCATTGAATACAATATTTTCATATTTGATCATGGTTTCCAATCCCATTTTCAAACATAACACTTCAAGCATTATTTTCATAGTCTTACCCACATCTTTTTAACTCTAGGAAAGTTTTAAAACATGTTCTAATCTCCTCTAATCAACTTTTCCAAGTCTTTTCTAGTGGCACCTATAGGTGGACATTCCAATGTGTAGACAGTGGATGAACCTATAGGTAGTATGCATGGTTTATGGGTTTAAATGAGGTTTTTTACCTTTCAAAGGATCCAAATAAACTCTTATTATTATATATAATCCTATCTAGCTTAGATATTCCCTCTCAACATGATTGGTTCCATGAGGGCACCTATAGGTGTACTTTGAGTTGTATATAGGAAATAAGCATGAGATGGTCAATGCATTCAAGGAATTTGACTTCATGACCTATTTCTATCCCCTCAATGTATTCAAATGGTATTCAAATGAAACATTTAATGTTGAAAATTTTTATACAAACTCCCACACCTCATTTTAATGTCTTCCCTTTTTGTAGGCACCTATAGGTGTATCTTTATGTTGTATGACTATATGAGTGAGTGTGTTGGCTATCATAGTCCCTTTTTTCCAAGTGAAAAGATTATACTTGATTTTTACTACAATGATAATGTGTTAAACACATCTAAGACCTCAATCACAATCCCATGGATGTGTTTTAGAGCCTTACATAGCTCACTTAGCTGACTGTGTATGACAATCATAGAGCAAACTGACTATATGGTACTTATTACTATATTACCATGCAGGGCTGCCTTAGGGAATGGTACTTAAATTAAATGGGACTAAAATAAAACTTAAAACATGGAAATATACCCATATTAACTCTCTAAAAATAGTACCAAGGCATGAAGATTTTGAAAATGATGGAAATGTGCCTACAACATAAAATGGTGCTTTCACTTACAACTTGAGATACTTATTCTATTATAGTCATATAAAATGTGAAAATTCATATCTTGAATGTGGCTTGTGACACCCAATCTATAGGTGTATCTAGCATGTTATCATGACCCTTATAAACATATTTTCACTTATTCCCAGTCATCCATAGACTTTTGGGACCTCATTCTAACTTAGTCATGACCTTTTTTCCATTTTTATTCCATAACCTTAGGATAATAGTACCCAAGTTGAAATATATAAATGGAACCTAGGGTGTCCCCTTTTTAGTGTTCCTATCCAATCACATTTTGAGCCCAAGTGATGATTTTCCCCCTATTCCTCTTCTTCATTTTCTCGAGTTAGCACAATTGCATTTAACCCATGACTAATTGATATCTATAAAATCCCATTCAAATTTAATTTATAAGGGTTGGAAATTATTTTCAAAATAAATCAAGAATACAAGGAATGCCACTAAGATAATTTCCCCTATGATCTGCATATAGCCAGCTAATATAGCCATAAGCTCATTTAAACCCTGACACCAGACCCTAGCCACCTCAAACACACTCAATTTAGCATTTTTTCATATTCATTACACTATTTCACAAAGCACATCAAGTGGGAAAAATACGTATGGCTTGATCCCTATTTGAAGTATTGGTATGTAGGCAGTGTGCCCACACAAGGGGTGTGGATACACATTCAATTAATCTTACACTCACTAACCCCCTCCATCTTTGTCCAAGTTTTAATTCAAGTTAAAGCATAAGGAAGACCTAGGTTTTGAATTTAAATCATCTCTACAAGGATCTTCATCAACAATCAAGACTTGAAATTTCACATGCAGACTAATACAAGGATAATGAATAGAACATAGAAAACTTATATCTTTATGAGTAGTTTGGATAATAACAATAGGACATTGACTATAGTGATGGACCTCAATGTGTCATGTTTTTTCACTCTTTTCCTTTCATATAATGAAATCTAGATCCTAATTTGTGATAGTGTCATAGTCCTACACAACCAATATAAACTTCTATTTCAGTTGTTTCAATCCATTTTAAGCTAAGTTATATTTTTCTTCATTTATTACTATTTTTAGAAAGGTTCAAATTACAATTAAATTATAAAAATAAAAGGATTAATTATTACAATATTATTTATTGATTTAATTATATTATACCTTTAACCAAATTAGGAATAAGACACTAATATTCCCAAAACTTTTAAATCATTTGGTGAACCTAATTTACTTCGTTTGCGCATAAAAACTCTAGAAACCCTAGGGTAAATTCCTTGCTGATTTTTTCAATATTTTTTTGATTTCTTAATTACCTATTTAAATTATAAATTTAATTTATTTTTTAAAATTACATAGTAATTTTTAAAAAATTATTTTCTTCCAAACTCTAGTTGCATTCACTAAGTAATTTTGAATCAAAAATTTTCTAATATTTTTTTACTTTTTACATGCATATTTAAATAAAAAATTCACTTTAAATTTTAAAATTCCATAGTAATTTTTAAAAAAATTATTTTCTTCCAAACCCTACTTGTATTCACTAGGTACTTTTAAATCAATAATTTTTTGATTTTTTTACTTGCATATTTAAATAAAAAATTTAATTAAATTTTTTAAATTACATAGTAATTTAAAAATATATATTTTTCTTCCAAACCTTAGCTACATATACTAGGTCCCATTGATTTTGAGGTATCACCTTACATGTTTGTGAGCTTGGTATCATTTTTATGCATATTCCAGTTAGTTGTTTAGATTACATTTATTTAATCTTTTCTTCCATTATTCAATTTATTTTTATTATGCCACCTAAGCTC
This sequence comes from Torreya grandis, assembly GCA_037957365.1. Lineage (NCBI taxonomy): Eukaryota > Viridiplantae > Streptophyta > Pinopsida > Cupressales > Taxaceae > Torreya > Torreya grandis. Next base: position 973,408 of record JARHVA010000475.1, read on the forward strand.
CTTGAATCTCTTCCTTTGAGATGAAGTGGAAGACTTAGTGAAAAACATGCTAAACTCACCTAGATTCTTTCAACCTAACCATATACCATGGATAAACAACCAACTCAAGTTCCTATTATAGATCTTACACATCAAGATTACACAAATTTCCATAAGGATAATTTTAACATTGAGTAGTATGAGAATAACAAAGATGATACAAACACTGATGTTCATGACCCACCACATCAGACTCTTGATCCAATTCCACCTATTATTGATAATGAAGTTGTCCTGAAAAAATATTTGATCCTAAGAAGTTTTTTATAAATACTCAGGGAACAAGCCCAAGATCATACTCTTATCTTACAATCTATCATGGAAATTAATTATGATAAACAATTTGAGTCTTCCATTCCTTTAGAGCATCCAGTTGTACATGACACTATGAGTGAAACTATGTCTTAACAACCCCCTATAATAACCCAAACCTCCTCTATGTCACCACTATTTACAAATATTACATCTTTATCTCTTAACGTGGTAGCCCTTGTGCAAGAGATAAAATCTCTTCAATACAAGATGCTACATATTGAGCAAGGTGCCTCTAGACCTACATAGGCCTTGGATTATTTTTCTCTACTTCATACACCATTGGCACATCATATTGATTCAAAACCCTTACCATAAGGTTTTTTTAAATCTTAGATCACTCTATATGATGACAAATATGATCCAAAGACACATTTGAGAGCTTTTCATGCAGAATGATTGGACTATGTGCCAAATGATTGGATACTAATCAAGCTATTTCCATAGAGTCTAAAGGATTATGCTTTACAATGGTTCTATAGTTTATCACATTAGTCATTCAATGAATTAAATCCTTTGGCTAATATGTTCCTAGCTCATTTAATCATTAACATTGGTGATAAGGTTTCTTATGCCCAATTTACACAATATAAACAAATGTTAAATGAGCATCTCATAGATTATGTTCTTCAATATAAGACTATCTTGGATAAAATGACTATCCCCATGGCCAATCAATAGTCACAAGATCTCTTAAAATAGAGTCTTCTACTAGCCTTACATGAATAGATTCTCTTCTTTCATTGAGTTATGTCATACACTAAAGGAAAGGGAAGTCAAATTAATTTCAATGGGTAAACTCAAGTACACAAGTATATCAAAAACAACAAACAAGAGTAACAACAAATTCCCATACAAAGTAAAGGTCAATGGTAGCAAAACTCAAAATAAACCAATAGTTAATGCAATTTTAGATCCCCCTTAGTAAGTGGTTTTATCAACACCTCCTCGATGAACTTTTACCAATCTACCAGTATCTCCAGTTAGAATTTTACAATAGTTATTGGAATGTAATATCATATCTCTCCTTCCTATTTAGGAAGTTGATCCAACAAATCCTCTTTCATGGGGATATGATCAAAATGCATTTTGAAATTTTCATAGGACATTAAGCCAAAAAATAAATAGATGCATCAATTCGAAACACAAGATATAATACTTTATAGATGGTAACATTATTCATCTTGGCACTTCATTTGAGCCTCCTCAAGCAAATAAAACATAGGAAAAAGCATTGAAAATATTTTTAGATCCTTTCTCATAACATTGTAAATAAGAGATAGGGGATACATTAGGTGTTCACCATGTATATCATTCACATCCTTCACTACCTACATATCGAACACCTTCAATTGAGTCACATTATTTAAGAAATATAATTGGTGTGTATAATTCTAGAGTTCTAGCTAGACCTTCCATCTCATTCTTAGGATATGAGATAGTTGAGGATGATTCATACTATCATACACTCTTTATCAGAGCTTACATTCATAATCATCCTATCATAGTGTTCTCATAGACAATGGATCTAGTGTGAACATGTGCACTATGACATTATTGTAGTATTTAGGATATTCAAAGTAAGATATTACCCTAATGGACATAGTTATTAGTGGATTCAATGGGCACATATAGAATTCATTGGGTGAGATTGTACTTCCTCTATGGGTTGGTCCAACATATATGGCTACACCATTTACTATTTTTCCCAATGAAGGATTTTTTGATATGTTATTTGGTTGACCATAGATTTAAAACCTTTGAGTAGTACCTTATACAATTCATATATGCATTAAATTCATTCATGTTAATCAAGTTTTTATAGTTGGTGGAATTCCATATGAGTTACCACTCCCCACTTTAGTGCCATCTTCTATGTTACAATCACCACTTCTAGTTCCACCACTAGTTTTAGTTCCTCCACTAATTCCATTTTTACCTCTAGTTTAGATTCAGACATGATTGAGGCCTTCCTCACCATCATAGAGAGTTCATACACTTCTACAAAGGTCTTTTTTAGAGTAAACATAGTTTCAAGATTCTAGAAAGCTTCTAGCTATAGTGTTCACACCCAAAGCTATCTCATTGAGGTCTCATTCCTCTCCTTACAAATAACATGTTTAGAGAGATTCTCCTAGTATTATATAGGTCCTAAAGATCCCTATAGTTACATCTACTTCTTAGAGTTACAGGGGGACCCCATAGTCAATTTTTAGTTCAGATATTTTAGAGCATTTATAGTATATATAGCTTTTAGATCTACAGTCTCAGCCCTTCCATCATGCTTCAATATCATGCATGATCCCTCTCTTTGAACAATATACCATGATAGGGAGTCTCCCATGAGACTCGTTGATTAGTATCATCTCTTCTTAGCCTTACTTATACATAGTTTCCTTTTGCTTACTTGTACATAGTTTCTCAATTTTTCTTATCCATAGTTTCTCAGTATTTCCTGTACATAGTCTTCTTAGGATTGATTGTACATAGTTCAAATAATTAAAAATACCAAAAATAATTCAAAAATATAAAAAATTCAAAAATAATACAAAATTTCAAAATCCAAAAACATTCAAAATATTCAAAAATTCAAAAACATTTAAATTGTATACATCATCCATACATTACATTTCTACTACCATGTTAGACTTACATTTTGCTATTTTATAGTATTCTTTGTTGATTTATCTACATTTTAATGCTTCTCTTGATGTTATTTGAGTGTGTGTAGTGACATCCAGATCCTTGATTATTTCACTCTACCCCTTGAGGGGGCATTCTAATTCTACATTTGAGGAATACATCGATACATTTACCCATCAAGGTCATCTTCTACATGACTACACCATCCAGGTTATGTTAGTCCTATACCACACACTCTAGTTATCATGTTGATTTACATTACTTACTAGTTTACGCGCACTCACTAGTATATAGAACTTGTGTATTTATTAGTATCTACCTAGTCTTGTAATACATGTCTTACATACTTTCATTTCTTTCTTTAATTAGTTAGATGCAATTGTATTTCCAATATTTATGTGAATTATTTTCTTGATTTGTGTTGATAGATATGATTGCATCTTAGTTCCTATTTTATATCTTGTATGTGCCTTAGGGTATTTGCTAATGTCCTTTACCTCTATTCTCACGTGTGTCTTAAGACATTTGCCAATGTCCTTTACTTTTACTCTTCTATGTTATTTTGAATTTCATGCCAACTGTTGTGCAAAATTATTACCTAGCTAATTGTTAGATTCTTGAGTCTGATTAACATTAATTATCAACCTAGGGTGCATATGCTTTTCAAGGATATAAGCACTATATATATATATATATATGTATGTATGTATATATATATATATGTATATATATATATATTTATATATGTATATATATATACATATATATATATATGTATATATATATATGTATATGTATATATATATATGTATATGTATATATATATGTATATGTATATGTATATATATATGTATATGTATATATATATATATGTATATGTATATATATATATATATATATATATATATGTATATATATATATATATATATAAATTGATTAATAGAGTAATGGTATTTACTATTTACAGTATAATAAACTTATGCTTAATTCACCATATAGTTATACTATGAGACTATTACAATATAAATATATAAATACTTCATAATTATGAATCACACATGCATCATAATTTATATAATCAAACTAATAATGAAATCAATTTACAATACACTTAAACTAAAGAGGGTTAGGATCTTAACTAAAACTCCTTCTAAGGGGGCCCTTCCTCATTTAGAACTGAGTTCTAATCCTTCTTTGATAGAATTGAAAAATATTTTTATAGAATCAACCTTCTCATTACTTAGATTTGTAAAAATTAAATATTAATATAGAATATTACAATATTTAGAATGCAATGACTTCTATAATGCTACTACTTTTTTTAATCATCTATCCAACTCCCAATCTAATCTAGGTTCTACCATTAAATATAGAAGGTAGTTTATTAGATTTAACCAAAAACACTAAACTAATAAAAGTACAACTATTTTAGGAACTACCCCAGTTAACCTTCAAGTGGTTAATAACTGAAGTTACCTACTTTAGGCCTGGTTGGGTTAAGGACAATGTATACTATTTTGTTGTTTTACTTATTTTGATCTCTTTTCAATTATGTTTGTCTTTCTCATCTTTGGTAGTACATCTAAGATTATTTACATGTGGGGAGTATATACAAAAACTATGGAGGATCCTCTTCAATCATCCACTCGATTATTAAGATAGTTAGATGTGCCCTTAAAATTTGATCACAATAATAGTTTTGTTCATCATAGTGGCTAAAAACTACCTATAGGTGAAATATTGTAGTTTTCATATGAAACATGTAGGTGGAAGCTAGTAGTGGATATGGGCAACATGTAGGTGGAAAATAGCAGTGGCTATGGGTAACTTTCATGTGGAAACCAACATTTTCTATAAGTAACTTGTAGGTGGAAACCAACAGTTGTTATAGACAACTTGTAGGTGGAAACTAGTAGTTGTTATGGCCACCCTATAGGTGGAAGCATCTTTTATTGTAGGCTTAGGATTATATATAAGTGTTTTTCACAAATAAGACTCTTGAAACCTTATGTTACCCTTCAAATATTTGTTAAATAAAGTTACACAATTATAATCTAATCAAAGAAAAAGCATCATTAGTTCATAACATAAAATTTATATATCAATGCACACATAAAATCATAAATTCATTCATTCATTTTCATGAGTCATGGATGGTTATGGATATTTACATAGAAAATGTATGGATGAGGCTATATAATAAAGAAATTGGTGGCCTCATCACAACCCCTACTTAACCTCTTGCTCAACCTAGAGAAAGCCTTGGCTACATTTTAAAACTAGGTTTTTTTTTAAAATGTAGGGGTTTAGTGCAGCCCATCCCTTCAAAGATATAGAAGCCTTTAGCATCATAAATGTCCTTCCATATTTTATTCTCTACCTTTTTGTCAATTAGGACCTTTCCCTCCTAGTCAAAAATTGGGAACAAAAACATAGGAGGTTGAAACATCAATCCCAACCATTTTATCCTTCTCCTCTGGACAATCTCAATATACATGTATACCTTGTGTATTTACTCCATAATGTTTTTATGGTAATAAGGTTCCTTTGTTTTTAAATCATCAGATAGTTCTACCCATCTATGAGAATAAAAAATTAAAAAATAATTTTCCATCTCTTTTCATAAGACTCAAATAGTGATTCTAAACCTCTACTTATTTCCTTATGACCCATGCTTATGGAGTACCTAATTTCATGAAGGAGATCCATTCTTCTATTATAGCTTCTAGATTACCTGATTCACCCCTAATCATCATGGTAGCTACTTTTTATTTTCTTGATACTCCACATATTTCCTTCTTCCTATTTCGTTAAGGACATGTGAAGTAAATGAATTTAGTTAGACATCCCCCAAGTATATATTTGGATTCTAACTTGTATCATGGGTTACAACATACTGGTGTATGTAAAACTCACCTAATTGTGCTTAGATATTAGGTTCAACATGTTTATAGACTTAAAAAAAAGATTGAGGGTCACAAACCATGTAGGAATGATCATTATATATCCTATCATATCTAAATTTAATCCATCTTTCTTCTAAGTAGGGATCATACACCCTATAAGGTGATTTTCACTTCATTAACAATTTAGTGGTTTTATGAATTATAGTAACATTTTCTTTCGAATAATTGACCCTAGTTTTAATCATTTTTAGTTTTTCTTTTAAGTCATCTTGCTACTTTCTTATTTCAACATATACCTTAAATATTTGTACCAACTCCTTGTGGTAAGTTTTATTATCACTAAATTTTTATTTAATAAAAATTAAGAGGTCATCATTTTTTGCAAGCATAGAAACTAAAAGATCCACATCAATTACTTCTTCTACTATAGGTGTTTTTGTAATGGAAAATAGAGGAGAAAATCTATTATAAAACGGTATTAAAGCTAGAGCATTATCTTTTGAAAGTGCCTCTAAGGGTACACTAATGCTATATATGGGAAAACTATATGAAGTTTCTATAGGTTCCTCCAATAACCTTTCTCTTTCCATAGATGGTTCTATAGATTCTACTACCCCTAAAAGTGTTTCTAGGCCTCTCTTGCCTTTAACTCTATTATTTTGTTCCTCAACCTATATATTTCTTTCATAGCTTGTTATAAGGTTTAAAACTCCTAGTTATAAGGAATTATGTCTTATTCTACTTCTTCTTCCATAATATTTTATTCAATCAAGTCTTCTTCTTCTATAGGTTGATATATCATTCTCAACTCTTCTTCTATGTACCCAATTTATTTGAGGAGATTGATGTCTTCCTCAGTGAATCTAGGTGGCTTAGGTGATTGTAATTTTCCTTCATTGGTAGATTTATCTTTAGTAGACCATGTTAAAATCTTGAACCCATAAGAAGTCTTTTGAATCTTTGGCTCTTTATTTTCCTTTTCATCCTCACTGATGTCTATGGGTGAGGAGGTTAGAGTTTCTTTTCTTCAGTTTTTTTCTTCTTTTTAGGAGGGGTAGTTGTTGGAACTTATTCTTCTTGTGTAGTATTTAATGGAAGAACTTCTTCTTCCCTTGAAAGAGCCATGATAAAAGAATAAATCCTTGATGAGGAGATAGTTAGAATAGTGGGAGAAGGAATATTTTACTCAATTTGTGTGGGTGTATTTTCCTCCTCTATGTCATCAAGAGGTAAGACTAGTTTCCTTCTCCTTCTTATGCTGAACCTTCAATGGCTATGGGTTGTCTAGTAGCACTAGTGCATGTAGTACCTTATTATTCACCCTATTAGGCATATTCTTCAAGATATTGCTCTTCATTATTTCCCTCTTCTTGCTAAGGTTCATCATTTCTTAAGGTGAGAAATCTTTCCTAGCTAACGTCAAGTTTAATAATGTTTATTTCATGTTTAGTTATCAACCATATTAGGCAATAATGAGATAGGGATTTATCAATCCCTTTTTGGTATTTTTTGGACATATTTTTTAGAATGTTCTATAGGTGATTTGGAACATTAATGGTCCTATCATGCCTTAATTAATTCAAAAATTTAAATTAGAGAGTACCTTCCTTCACAAGTCATATATCTGATGATGTATGAGGCTACCTCTCTCCAAGCTATAGGTAGGATAAGTCTCTCCATACCAAATTTATTTAGTATTATTATTTCATCTCCATAATAGAACTACTATTTGAATTCTTGACCATTGGGTTTATCTTTCCATTTTTCTCTTATACTTAGCAACTCAGTTACCTAGCTTACCAGTTTCTAACAACTAGAAATGTAATGCCATATACAATAGCTTGTTCTCCTATAAAATACCCTACAAATTCCATAGAAAGGGTTTCTAATAAATGTTGCAATTTTTAAAAATAAGTGGTCCATCTAACTCTATTGAAGATAACCTAGCTAGCTAGGTCTCCTTGAAGTTAGTTGTGATCTATGGGTTCTTGTCTCACAACTGACCCTCCCATTTTGGATATGTTTAACTTTTTGATGACCCTTTCAGCTAATAATTATCAACACACTTAGTTTGTCTTATAGAGTTCCACCTATATCAAATCAATGTTTTTTAAATAATGGTGGTTTATGGTTGTAGGTTATAGGTAATATCATACTTTGGCTTTGTTTGAATTAGTTGTACTTCAAGTGAAAAAAAAGGTGATTATATTCCCTATTGATTATATGATGTCATCATGGGCATTCAATCCACACATATATACTATCCTAGAATACATGATATTGATTTCCCATAACATTCTCCCCCTCCCATGTGAGGTGTCATTTGTCCCCAAGTGGCGTGGAATGAGTAGGATGGAAAGAGAGAGAGGACAGGTTATGATGAGGGTTTGAGTGTGATTAGATACAAGACTTAATGAATGAATTGTTAATTATTAAATATGTTTTTTAATATAATACATGTTATATTAAGAACAAATGATTTTTTATGACCAAAATATATGACATATCTTTTTAATAGTTTACCTAGGGTTACATAGAAGATTTGCATGTGAGTGTTTTCATGTGAGTGGTTGCTAGAATGCAATGATTTATTGGTAGTTATAACTTGATTGAAGCATACCCCTTAAGTAATCATGAGATAAAAGGATGTTATCCTTCCATGATGCCCTCAATAACCTACATGTAATCATGATAGCCTATATGGAACTAAAGTAGGGGTCTTGTAGTTGGATGAAAAATTATTACCTTCTTACCACAATGTCATCACTATGGATCTTTGTGTTATCTAAGTCAGGTGTTACATAAACATGGAAGAGGGTACTAAGGGTGTTATTTTTATGTGATCTTTCTCTACATGAGCCTACTAATGATTTATATTTGTGTTATGTTATTCCCTATGGATTATGTGCCTAATGATTTTTTATTTTAGTAACTGATAGGGTTTTAAAACTTGGGAACTATGCTCCCAAAAATCTTAGATCTCACTGTGTGATAGAGTGCAATCATCTCCATGAAATGACTAGAAGCTAAAATTGGTTCATGTTTGTCCCTGTAGCCATAAAGTTTGGTCTAAAACACTCCAAATGAAGATTTGGAAATGTATTTATCTATTGTGGCTCTTACCTTATTATTCATGGGTATGCCTGAGTAAGATTTTGACATTTATGCTCTAATCCTCCACTCCTCCTCTAGCTTATCTAGTGTCTTCTACAAATTTTTCAAAATCTCATAGCCAAGGCCATAGCTTAGATTTTTGTGAAGAACTAACCTACATGCACTTAGAGAGGTGTTAGGATTTACCTACAACAACCATAGGTGGTGCCTATAGCAAATATAAAGTTATTACTAATTGTGGGGAAGGTGCTCATAGTAGCTAGAGAATACCCTGTAGAAATTAAAGGAATAAATTCATTGATAAAGGTACCTATAATAATGGTGAGGAAGGTACCTATAGTAACTACATAATATCCCATGGTAACTAGAGGAATATGAATAGATTTTCTCAAAATGATTGTTTATTTTTCATTTTTGTTTTTTCCCCTAAATAGCTAGCAAGCTATTTTTAGTTAGGACCATTTTATAGTTCTAGGTGGCCAACAGGGTGGTTTTCTACTTAGAAACTACCAACAATGCCTAAAAAGGGTTTTCATTGTTGGGTTTTTTTACTCTAACTACTACCTATAGTAGAACATTTATTCTACATCCTTGCCAAGTTAGTTATAAGGGTGAATAGTTAATGACCAAGTGAAGGTCTTAGTATTCATGCCAGAGGAGGGCTAGGATGTCCTCCTCTCCTTCATTTATGTGTTGGCTAGTTCTCCCTTTATCTATTGAGACATCGTGTTGATCCATTATATCATTGTATCTATTTTGTAATTGTGTGTGTATGTGTTTAGTAAACTCCTCCTGAGTGAGTGGCTTTTTGTACAAATTTAGTCTGTGGCTATTGACCAAAAGATAAAATCTTACTAGATCAATGGTTTGGAGTTGCATTGCTCTATTATCATAAACATGTTCAATCTAAAATGGACCAAGCCATCTGGTTTAGAGTTTGACCTTATGATCCTTATATTTTAAATCAAAAAGAAGGGCCTAATCTCCTACATTGAATTTTATAGTTTTAGTGTACATATCATGTCATTTAATCCACTATTGTTGTACAAGTTCTATGTTCTATAATGCCTATTGTATGTATTCATCTAAGGCATTCAATTGCATAATATTTTCTTTCTATGCTTTAGATATATGCATCCCATGTTTTAGTGTTGTCTGTAAGGTCTTGTGCTTAAATTCAATTGGCATGATAAGTTTCTTCCCATAGACCAACTAATATGGGGTGAAGCTTTTAGTGATTTTCCACGTGATTCTATAATCCCAAATAGCTTCAGGAAGTCTAGCCTCTCAATCCTTATGGGACATACTAACAGTCTTGGTCAAAATATTTTCTAACTCCCTATTGGTGACTTCCACCTATCCATTATACTATGGATGATATGGAGTTGATTTCTTATACCTAATATCATATTTTTGGACCAAAGTAGTAATTAAATTGGCAATTAATTTGGGTCCTTGATTAGTGGCTATTTCTTGTGACATACCATATCTTGTGAATATTGATTCATAGAGGAAAGCTACCACCTTCTCATGCCTAGCATGTGTAAGGGCCTTTAGTTCCACCCATTTAGTGACATAGTTAGTACATAAAAGGATGTACTATTTATTATTGGATTTTGGGTCAAAAGGTCTTACAAAGTCTAGGCCCCATTTTTAAAATGGTTCAATCACCATTTGGGGTTGTAAAGGCATCACATCTGAACATGTGGGTCTCCCCATACACTAGCATATATCATAATTAGTAGTATACCTTATTGAATATTTATGGAGTGAGGGCCAATAATATTTTATATTCAATATTTTTACTATTGTACACTTGGTTAGAAAGTTCCCTCAACAAGGTTCATCATGTCAGGCTTTAAGGATATCTGGAACTTAATCTCCTCTAAGATGTCTTCTAATGATGGAGTCAAGCCCAGTATAGAAAATGAATCTAGACAAGCATGAATACCTACTAATTTTTTGAATTAAATCTCTTTTTTGTTTAGAGAGGAAGTGTTGTGGAAGTAACCCTGTTACAAGGTAGTTAGCAATATCATCATACCAAGGTGTGATAATGGTGACAAAGAATAAGTGTTCATCTAAAAATGAGTCATCCACTATGGTATCTTCTTTAAGGGATTGTAATAATGATAAAAATTCAGCCATGACATTGTCCTTACCACTCTTATCTACAATAGTCAATTTAAATTCTTGTAATAAGAGCAGCCATCTTATCACTCTTCTTGGCATAGTTGGTTTGTTCATAAGGTACCTAATGGTTTCATGGTTTGTATGAAAAAAGAATTGATACCCTATTATGTAGTGAAGGAACTTGTTGATAGCATAGACTACTACTAAGAACTCTTTTTCAATGACCATGTAATTTAATTTTATTACATGTAGGTTCTTGATTATGACATATATATAATAATTGAGTGCTTCCTATTTTTGGCCTAACATAGCTCCTAGTGTAGTATATAAAGCATCTATGTAAATATGGAAGGGAATATTCCAATTAGGACCATGCAAAATAGGGGTAGTGGTCAATAATTCCTTCAATTATTTGAAGGTTGTCTCATAGGCATGAGTCCATATGAATTCAACATCTTTAGGCAAGAGAGTGAATAATGGTGCTACTACTTTGTTGAAATTGTTGATAAATCTCCTATAGTAACCAAAACATCATAAAAACTCTTAAAATTTATCTATTTTTGAGTAATAGGTAGGTTTTTTATGTTATTAATTTTTGTAGGGTCAACATTAATGTTTTCAGTAGATACATGGTGGCCTAAGACAATTCCTTCTATCATAATCATGTAGCATTTCTTGTGACTTAAAGACAAATAATTCTCCTTATAGTATTGTAGCACTTTCTTTAGGTTTTTAGGCACTCATCAAATGTTTCTCCATAAATAGTCAAGTCATCCATATAGATTTCTATAACTTCATTGGCCATATATGTAATGATACTTAGGACAACCCTCTAGAATGTTGTAGGAGCATTACACAACCCAAAAGATAATAAAACATAATCATAAGTACCCTAGGCACAAGTGAAGGTGGTCTTTTCCTAGTCCTTAGGAGCAATTATAATATTGTTTTAACCACTGAAGCCAGCCAAAAAGGCAAAATATTTATTTCCTGCTAGTGTGTCCAACACCTGATTAATGAAGGGTAGAGGAAAGTGATCTTTTCTAGTTACTATATTAAGTTCCCTATATTCTTTGCATACATGCCATTCTCTATTTTTCTTTGGTACAATTACTAATGGTGAAACCCATTCACTGTCTATGATGGGATATATAGATCCATTGATTAGGAGTTTCTACAATTCCATTTTGACTATTTCTCTAAGATTTGGATTCATTTGACATTATGTCTATCTGATTAGTTTGAATTCTTCTTTGATATAGATATGATGTGTGCATGTTTTTGGATTGATTCCCTACATATCCTCATAATCCCATGCTAAATCACATTAGTGTGAATACAACATGCTAACTAGGTGTTTTTCCTCATTTGACTCCAACTTGCTATTAATAAGTAATGTTTTTACTAGAAAGATTTCAATTTTTCATGAGAGTGATTTCATCATTTTAATATTGCTAATGGATTTGGTTTAGTTGTAGTTATGAGGTAGTATCTAGTGGAATATTTATTTTATAGATGCATAAAAATTATTTTCTTCCCAAAGGATAGAAAATGGGCACTCAACACATTACAGGTGGTTGAGATTTGTAGAATGAGTTTGGTAATTATTTTGAAGAACATTGGAGAGAATTGTATCTTCCTCCTGATCAGCCAAAGTGCATGCATGGTCTATGGTGAATAAAATAATCCAGGGAGGCTAGTATACCTCATCTTATATAGCTCATAATGTATTTTATAGTGTCAAGGCCAAATGTGCTAGAGGATAGAGGACCAACTTCTTAGTGTGGTTATCATTGGATATCAACATGCTATCTATTTTGTAGATGATGAATACATTATCTATGGAAAGACAAGGTAATCTAAGATAAGAGGGTGACCACCAAAAATAGACTTTGATTGAAACACAATAAAATTTGTAAGATACTCTCAAGAAATCTATAGTAATGACAATATTTTAAATAACTCCTTCTAGTCTAATTGTAGACTTGTCAGCCATTTATAGAATTATAGATGTGGGATGAATATTATTCAACTAAATTTTATCCATGGTTTTAGTTGTCATTACATTTATTAGAGCCCCTAAGTCTATCAATGTATTGGAATATTGTTAGTTATGGATATAGATTGTTACTACTAGGCATCATGGATCTAAATATTTCTTTGGCAGGGTATTTATCATCATAATGTCTACCAACTAGCTAATCACATGAACTGTATTGGGATCCTTCTTCTTCCTTCTAGCTTTATGTAGACATAAGTCTTTAATAACTTTATTTTATATGGGAACATCCTTTATGGCCTAAAAGAGAGTAATTTTAACATAGAGATTCTTGAGATATCTTATGAAATCAAGTTCAAGCTCAATTATATGGCATTAAAGGCTAAGACATTCTCAAAATGGTGGGGTCATTTCATCAACAACATTATTTGCTAGTTTAGAGAGTTCTTGTGGTGATGAAGGTGGGTTAGTATGATCTTTTAGAGTTTCTTGATCTAACTCCATTATTATGGGTGGGGCTATGGGTGGTATAACTTTCCCTAAACATAGATGAAATTCATTGATGTTTACCATATATTCTAGGTACTAGATAGGTTCAGTACTAAATGTTAGTTAAACTATCTTATTTTCAAGTTTTACATAGGTTGGGTAGGGAGCTAGTTAGGCTTGGGTGTAGATTATGTATTGGTCATACAAGCAAGAAGTTGTTGTTGTTGTTGTTTTTGTTAATGAAATCCTCTTTAATGGTTTCCCTAGAGTTGATTAGGTCTCTAGAGCTACTACCACTAGTTTGTGAACGGTGGGTCTTGGGGTGGTTGCCAATCTTATATCCAAGGCAGGGATATATTTTATGGAGGATACCAAGAGGTGATGGGGTAGCTTATATGAGGTGGATGCCAACTATAATAAGGATGTGGGATGTTCATCCATGGACTATTCCAATTGGAAGTAGTATTTGAAAATTGTGAATTAAAGGAAGTAGAAATTGCAAATGATGGATTTTGTCCCATACTTAGATAAGATGGTCATTGAACACATGGCTTTCTTTATGTAACATAGAAATCCTAGTCCCTATATCCTCATATAGCATGTAGCTCTATTGTTTTTGGTTCTTCAACTATGATGTTAGCTACCTTATCTCGAACCTCATGATACCTACAATATGTCTTCTTCTTCTTACAATATGAATAATAGATGGTCAAAACTTGATCCAAGGCTACTTGATTTTGGCTTGAGTGTAGGATATCTAGTTGGGTGGCCAAGTGACTAATGATATATTATTTCATATCATGTAATAAGTTATTAACTTCAAATTTTGATAGGCCACTTGTAGCTGTCAATGGATGTTTTTTACCCCTAACTTTGTTTATGGTAGACCCAGAATAATTCTTTCTCAACTCCTTGATGTCTATGAATGGTAGCTGAGATATCTCCCCCAATCATTAGATCTAATGCTTTTAGACAATCTTATCTAACTCCTTTCAAGAAGATTAGTTTTAGAGGCTTCTCCTAGTGTACTTTGCTTAAATTTTTATACACTGAACATGAATTGTTCAACATAGTCTTCCAAAGATATATCCCCTTCTTGAGTCATCCTGAAGATGTCATTTCTTATATAATTTATTCCTCATCCATATTCCTGATACTTAGACAAAAAAATTCATGTCCTCCCAAGTGTAGACTAAATTACTACCTAGTCCCATTAACCAATGAAGTGCTGAGTCTTTGAGGGTGGTATAAAAAAATTTCAATTTCTATGCATCTTACCTATAATCATAGCTTTTATAGAGGATATCAAATTCAAACAAGAATGTGTCCAAGTATTCTAGTAATGTACCTCTAAATTTGGGAAAGGATGAGGGTAGAATTTTTCATTTTTTTTTATGCTTATTATATCTAGAATAGGAAATTCGAAAGTAACTATGTCTGGAGTCATGTTGTCATCCATAAAGTCTCCTTCTCTGTTCATGATGTATTATCTTGTGATATGGATAACAAAGGTACTTAGGATCACGTCTACAAATTCTATATCAGTCCCTTTTTTAAAATGATAGTAAAAATTTATCTATTGATCTATAATCTTTTTACTAGATGATAAATCTAAAGATTCTCCTAAGCTTTCTTTAATTTGTTCAATAAAGCCTTTTTGGAATGTTATTATGATGTTAATTTATGGAGTGTTTAGTTTATGAAGTTTTTCTCCTTTTTTTATTCTTACCATCTCAGCTAATTCTTTCTCCACTTCTACTTATTTTTTTAAATATAATAGTTATTTTTCTTCAAGTTGTTTCTTTCAGTTTGTAGTGTTCTTTTTTTTAAGAGCTTTCTAGCTTATGGTATATTTTTCAACATGATTCTTATGTGGTTATTTATTGGTAGAAACTTGTGGATTTTTTGGTAGGAATCTCATTTGATAATCTCTTTCTCTCTACATAAAATTTTTTCCACTCCTTTAGTTGTCTTGTCCCTTCCTACATAGGGTTAGTGTGTTTTTTATGTGTTTCAGGGGGTTGTTCATAATAAGAAAAAAAATGCAAAAAAATAAAGGAGTGAAAAAAATAAAAATTACTATAATTTAAATTTTACTTCTTTAAAGTATTAAATTTATCTACTTAAAGTGATAAAATTAGTCTATAAAACAAGTAAATTATTCTAGAAAGTAGGAAATGAAAGAAGGAAAATTACACTAGAACGCAGGAAATGAAAGCACACTTTGAAAAAATTAAATCACTCTTGTAGGAAATTAAAATCTAAATAACCATGAACTAAGTAAATTATAAGATTGGAAAGAGGTATTTAATGGTCTATACCATCAACATCTAGAAACTTAGACATATAAGACATCGTAGTGCCCTCACTCGACTTGCCTAGCTGGGTAGGATAGTGCATCAAAAATGTTATGCACCATCAACATCCAGGAACTTAAACATATAGCATAAAACACCACAATGTACTCACTCTACCTACTTAGTTGGGTAAGATAGTGCATTAATCAATCTTGAAAAGCAATAATTAATCTAGAAAATAATAATTGACACCCTCCCTGACAATGGTGCCAAAATTTTGTACATACTTATTACCCAATTAATTGAAAGATTATTGAGTTTGATTAACATTTATTTTCAACCCAGAGTGTATGATTTTTAAGGATGTTAACACTATATATGCATTATTGAATTAGATTAACTTGATTTATTAGTTATAGTACAATGAACTTATGCTGAATTCATCAGATAGTTATACTATGAGACTATTATAACAAAAATACATAAATACTTCACACTTATGAATCACACATGCATCACACTTTATATAATCAAATTAATAATGAAATCAACTTATAACACACTTAAACTAAATAGGGTTAGGATCTTCACTGCAACTCCTTCTGAGGGGGTCCTTCCTTGTTTAAAACTAAGTTCCAATCCTTCTCCAAGAGGCTTGAAAAAGATTCTTATAGAATCAACCTTATCATTACGCAGATATGTAGTAATTAAATATTGCTACCGAATATTACAATATTCAAAATAAAATGACTTCTACAATTCTACTACTATGTTATCATCTATCCAACTCTTAATCTAATATATGTTCTTCCATTAAATATAGAATGTAGTTTATTATCTTTAACCAAAAACAATAAACTAGGAAAAGTACAAATACTTTAAGAACTACCTCAGTCAACCTTTAGGTGGTTAGTAATTGAAGTTACTTGTTTTAGGCCTAATTGGGTTAAGGACAATGTATATTGTTTTATTATTTTTATTTGTTTTTTATCTCCTTTACATTATCCTTATCTTTCTCATATTTGATAGCACATTCAAGATTCTTTGCATGTGGGGAGTCAATACAACAACTATGTATGATCATCTTCAATCATCCACTCAGTTCTTAGGATAGCTAGATGTTCCCTTAAGATCTAATCATAACAATAGTTCTATTTTATGTAGTGGCTATAGGCTACCTATAGATGAAATCTTATAGTTTCTACAAGAAAGCTATAGGAGGAAGCTAATAATGGCTATGCAAAACATGTAGGTCAAAACCAATAGTGGCTATGGGAAACTTGTAGGTAGAAACCATTATTTTCTATAAGCAACCTATAGGTAGAAACAAATAGTTGTTATGGATAACCTATAGGTGAAAACCAACAGTTACTATAGACACCTTGTAAGTGGAAGCTCCTTTTACTATAGGCTTCTCTATAAGTGTTGTGTATAAATAATATTATTATAACCTTATGTTACCCTTCAAATGTTTGTTAAATAAAGTTACACAAGTATAACCTAATCAAATAAAAACTTCATTAATTCATAACATAAAATGTATTTATCAATGCACACGTAAAATCATAAATTCATTCATTCATTTACATGAGTCATGGATGGTTATGGGGATTTACATAGAAAAGGCATGAATGAGTATTTGAAATAAATAAATTTATGGCCTCATCACCAAACTTGCTTGTTTTTATTTGTATGTATATGTGGCATTTGAACATACCTTGTATGCCTATTTTCAAATTTGAGTGACATGTACCCATGTCCCATGTTTGATTGGCCCCTTAGCCACTCTTGAATGCTTATTTATTATTATTATCTTACATTCCTATTTACTTGTTTTATTCTCAACTATTTGCAATGCCATGATCCACATCATGCATTATCTTACTTTCTTGGATGCCATGATGGACATTATGCTCCATCCCTCCTCAATAACTAACAATTGAAATTTACAAATTTAATTTAGTACATTACACATGCTATTAAATTTTTATATATATCTAGGTATAGCCTATTTGATCTAATAATATCCAATAAAAACCCTACTATATCTTAAGATATCTTGTCGATTATCATTGCTATATCATCTATTTTACATCATGACACAATTGTAGAGTTATTTCTTATGAAGGAAATCATTATAGGGTCTTTATTCCAACCATCAAAAGAGGAGGCAACAAGCAGGGGTTTTTTCATAGAAATCATATCTCCTATTGGTCAAAAAATTAGTTTCTAGAACACTCAAAAAAATAATCAGAGGTCAAACTAGGGATAACAAACCCAAAAAATAGTGATGATTCTAGGATAATCTTCAGTTTTAGCAAAGGATAATAGTGACAAACATGGAAAATAGTGCCAAATAGTAAATTTTACTATTTTTGGTGTTCCTATCTAAATAAAAAAAACCAAACTTTCTAAAAATAGTCAAAAAATTAGGTTTAACTATAGTTTTATCACATATAGACCAATTCAGATTGAGCATTTTTAGTACATTTTTCTCAAAAAATCTAGATATAGGGGGCATCATGCATGGAATGATGAATATAACTTATAGTTTCAAATAAGGTAGTTATTATAACTTCTAGATCAAAATCCATATTACAGACACCAATGATTAGGGGTAATGTGCATGGCACATTGGTCTTCTTTTCTTTATGAGTTTAGCATATTACCCAAACATTATCAGTAGTTGTGTGTCTTATTATATATAAAAGTGGTTGGAATCCTTTTATAGTGGCTTTCATACAAGCCTAACCTCAAAATTTATGAGTGGATTCCACATAATCATATTTCCCAGTTTGAGAGTGGCTTTCATACAAGCCTAATCTCCACTTTTTAAATGGCCAAGAGTGGCCTAGTTTCCATCATACATTCATCTATCCACATGAAAAATTTTAGATTATAATACATTCATGGGATTAAAGAGACATCCCATATGACACACATTTCATATTGGTATTAGTTCATATATTCACTTAATGGGGCAATGATAGAGCCAAAGGACTAGTTAGCCTTTGTATTCTTGAGCCATCTACTTAGAGGGATTAGACACATAGTATATATATTGATCGACACATGCATGACCACCTAGATTCACTTCATAAGTGACAATGGATCGAAATGGATAGCCTTTACATTCTTGACACAATTTAGGAGAATTGAGTACCTAGCTCCATTCATGATATTACTTTTGGTACATCACATACCTAGCATATCCAACACTCCAACATCACTCAGAATCACAATAGGTTTTGTATTGGTTTGTATACTTGGTGAGGTGTATTCATTCCTTTCTCTTTCTCTCTCTCTTATCCAAATTTATATGTTCTTATTTTAGATATATTTTATCTAGTAAGAACTGATCTACTCTTTGTTTTATCTTGAATATTTACACTTCATGACATGCTCTTTCTACACACACCAAGAATCACATAGCTTCATGGGCTTCACCCTTGTGGGTAAGTTTAGGTATGATTTCTATTTTTCCTTTATCCTAGTGTTCTGATTTTATACATCATTAGAATAAAGGGGGGGAAATTTAGTCATATAAAATGTGAAAATTGGTATTTTGAGTGTGGCTTATGACACCCAATCCATAGGTCCATCTTACATTCTCTCATGACCCTTGTAAGCATCTTTTCACTAATTCCTAGTCATCCATAGTATTGCAATATCTCATTCCAACTTAGCTAGGATCCATTTTCCATGCTTATTCCATCCCCCTAATACTCATACCCTCAAGACAATAGCACCCAAGTTAGACTATAGTACTAGACCTTAGGGTGTCCCCTTTCCAGTGCTCATATCTAATCACATTTTGATCCTAAGTGACCATTTTTCCTCAATTCATATTCTTCATTGTGTTATCCTAGCATGATTGCATTTAAAACATGACCAAATGATCTCTATAAAATCCCATTCAAAGTTCATTTAGAGGGGTTGGCAATTATTTTCAAAATCAAGCAAGACCACTAAGGTAACTTTCCCTATTCTCTGTATACATCTAGAAAATATAGCCAAAAGCTCATTAAAAATCTCACACTAGAAATTAGCCACCTCAAGAACCCTAGTTTAGCATTTTTGCATCTTAATTACACTATTGCACAAATCACATCAAGTGAGAGAATTACATATGGCTTGAACCCTCTTTAGAGTATTTATATGTAGGTAGCATGCCCACACAAAGGGTGTGGATACACATTAAATTAATCTTACACATAGTAACCCCCCTCTTTATCCAAGTTTTCATTAAATTTAAAGCTAAGGAAGACCTAGGATTGGATATTAAATCATCTCTACAAATAAATGAGTCAATATTCAAGACTTGAAATTTCACATGCAGACTAATACAGGGACAATAGATAAAACCCAAAAAACTTAGATATTTGTGACCAATTTGGAAAATAATGGTAGCATATAAACTATAATTTTAGATTTCAACGTGCCCTATTTTCATCACTCCTATCCTTTCACTAAACAAAATCTAGATCCTAATTTTTAATAATGTCCTAGTCTTGTATAGCCAATCTCAACTTCTATCTTAGTCATCATCATCTAGTTTAATCTAAGTTATATTTCTCTTCATTTATTAATATTTTTATAAAGGTTAAAATTAAAATTGAATTATACAAATTAGTGGCCTAATTATTACAATATTATTTACTAATTTAATTAGCTCAGACCTTTAACTTAATTAGGAATAAGACACCAATATTATCAAAAATATTAAATCACCTATCAAAACACTTTAAAACATGAAACCAAGAATTGGGGACATGGATTTAATTACATCAGACAGATTGTATGAAATTATCTAAATAAGATCAAAACCTATAGCGTATGGGAAACATTAAGCAGAAAAACATAGTCAACTTGTTAGATATGATTCATAAACCATAAATGACCAATTTTTGAACTCTTTTTATGAAAATTAAGTTATCTAAGTTTAATATCTACCCCTATAATCATTCATTATTAAAATTATTTTGTTGGTGATACTACACAAACCTATTGACTGGTTTTGCATGTCTAAAAAGGAAATGCAGGAGCAGAGTGGGTTTTGACCATTTTTAGCACTTCCAAAGAATGTTAAGCATTTATATGTGTCCAAGGAATTTGAAGAGTCATCACACATGGTTTTCACGTATGTCCCACTCCTTTACAAGTTGTATAAGTGCCAAACACCTTTTTTAGTTATTTTATTGATTTTCAGTTAGAGAACCTATAATTTTTTAGATGGAATAACATTCCTAATAGTGAATTTGACATCTTGGATGTTGCAAAGGAAACTATAACACTTAAACACCTTGAAAATTGTGACACTTTCATAAATGACCCATTTTGACATAAGACTTAATCAAATGATGCCCAAGGTATAAATGGAATAAAATTATATTTAATGAAGAAAAAAAACCTAATGACAATATAATATACCCCTGTATAATTTTTTACTATAAGGGGGTTGACCCATTTTGACTTGTGATCAAAATTGGTCAACAATACCATAGGTAGCCTAGGTGTATGTAAGTGGGCCAATAGATGTAAGAGTGATATAGGCATATGAAATCAAGTGAGCCCAACATTGACCTTTGATATTAAATAATTTATTGGGTGGATATGAGGGACATGATCTTAGACGTTAGCCAAGGTAGGTTCTAGTATGAGTTGTGTAATTGATTCCTATATTTAGGGTAGTAGATAGGGGAGTATTAGAGGATGGTAGAGATGAGGAGGGATAAGACGATGGAGAGTTATATGTGTATGAGGTAGAGGAGTTAGATGATGTGGAGATATATTATGTAGATTAGGAGGTATAGATAGGCATGGATGGGGAGATGGTTAAGGTGGATGTGATAGGAGTCGATTAGGGTGTATAGGTGATAGAGGATGTAAGGTAGGCTAGATTTTCAAGACCCACTATATCGACTAAGAATCAGGCACTTATTGATAGATTAAGATAGGAGATTATTGTTAGGGAGACTAATATTACATGTTTATAGGTTGTGTTGGACTACCAATCATATTAGATATCCTTAACTCATAAGTAGTTAAGTGTAGATCAAGCAAAGATGTCTATACTACATACATATATATCTATGATACATTAGATATAGGTACATATCACTTTATAAAGATAATATACTAGATCAAAAAGGGAAATTTTAGTGCAAAGATATGCACAAATTTTATCTCATAAAGATACAACTATAACAAAATGGGATTCAGCATGGAATAAGAAGGATAGGGCATAGGTAGGGCTGACAAGACTACAAACCAATTTGGATGAGGATCATGAGGTTTTGAAAGAGAGATATTTATTATCCATATATGATAATATCCTTCATAATAAATATGAGGCTAATTATTAGTGGATTTTATATAAGAAAATTGTGTTAGGGTAGCTAGGAGGCCTACCTTTTTTAGTATATGCACATAGGTCAGTTTATAGATATTATCTATCATAAAATAATTTGACATGATATAGATGAATAACATAACCTCCTCTCTAATAATCTACTATGGGCCCTTTGGCACAACCACCTCCACCACCTGATAGGATAGGAAAGAGTTCTTAGTAGGTGGATCCATAGCATAGAGCTACTAGAAATAATCATAAACAGAGATGACTTCTTTGACATAGTATTTCAAATGAGATGTATCTATGTTACATGATATAATAAAATGTTTTTATATGTACTTATACTATCATTTGATGGATATTCTAAATTTAATGATGTATATAGACATTAGACTCTTTGATATATGAGATTTTATGATATGTAATGTTATCTCATGTGATTGTTTATTTTACTTGCTTATATCTCTTGATTTTTAGATTTATAGATGCTCTTTTTTTTTAGTATTGATAGGATTATCATGGTTTTTTGTTGCTTAGATGATTGGATTTAATAAATAGATATGTATGTGATTTACGGCATAACATGGGAACCATTTTGAAACCTAATTTTTATATTACACGTGACAATATGCATCATAATCTTAGAAGGATCATAATAACATTCATTTGTAAAAATTCATAACACTTTGAATTCATAATTCAAATTTATACAACTTAATATAAGATATGCATAATAAATCTTTAAATGTACAACATAGTTTACTTAAATTAATTATAATTTGGAGACAACTATTCATAACTCAAAATCATGATATGAATAATCAAGACTCAAGTGGAAATTTTAATGTACTAAATTAAAATACCCAAGTAACGAATAAACAAGAAAATAATCAACAAATAAGTAAAAATAAAGAAACATTTAATTTAGAAAGGAATGTTTGTAACAAGAAGGCATTACTCTTTAGGACCAATGGTATGACATAACAATCATGACTAGGGAAGGGGGAATAGAATAATAAGGGGTGGCTGAGTTAACTTCAAATTCCCCATGAAAGTGGATGATGCCTACATATTACTATGGAATTCAAGCCAAAAAATTTTATCCTAAGGATTTGGGATTGAATAAAATTGATGACAAGTTAAGAAGATAAATTATAAAGTAAAAATAGGAACATGGACTCACAAAATGATGAGAGCGTATAAAGAACATGCTTTCTAAAATGGTAAGAAATATGTTTGTAAAACATTAAGAGGACAAGGTCTAATCAATCTAACCTTATAAAACCAAACACTACCTACATAATCCAATTGAACTTCAATCCATTTTGGTTTGACCAGAAATTGAGCATAGAAAATGATAAGTATGATCAAGGACAATTTGAGATAGAATTGTTAAACTTGTAAAATAAAAAGCATGAAATATGAACTTGTCAAATAATGAAAGCATGGATTTTGAATACTCACAAAATGGTGATACTGTAGATTCAAATTTTAAAATGGTGAAATCATGAAATATCAATGCTCATAAAAGGGTGAGAGCATGAAAAGTTGGTCCTACTTTTTTAAATGTTTTACTCATAAGAAATGAAAATCACCAAAGAGGTACTTCAATATGTGCCACCTAACTACAAGCAATTGGAAATACAAATTGAGTAATAAGATGACAATTAATCCATTACATGACATTAGAAATAGGTACATATGGGGAAACCTTGGGATGCAAATATTTTTAGGGTTTTTAATCATGAGAATATTTGGATGTTTATGGATTTATACACTATTTGAATGTTTAGTATTTTTGGAATATTTGAAATGTATATGGATTTTTTGTATACGATATGAGCAAGAGTATTTTTACCAAAACATTTATAAGAAGGGGAACATACAACTCTAAAAACACCTATCAAAATAAAGGAAGATTATAGGTGTGTGAACTTGATAGTGAATAGGGAATGTGAAGGGTTTATTCATATACAATAAAATTAGGGAGGACCACTTAATAAAAACTTGGAATATGATACAAATTTATCTTTGAAAATAAAAAATTAGGATGCAACCAGAGTGAAAGAATGAAGGAATGTACTCAGGAATTATTAGGAACTCAAGGGAAAAATAAAATTCATATAAGCTAAAAATCTAATTATGTTCCATATTGGGATACTTTTTGATATAAAGAGTGTCTAAAACAAAATAATTATACACTTCTACATTGATATTTTTGAATGTTTATTTGATTGAACTATGGTACTTATATAATTGTAATCAGATTAGGGTGATAATCAGATAGGGAAATAAGGAACAATGAAAGGATTCCCCCAAACAAGGGCTAAAAGAAATAGGGAAAGATAAAACCAAATAAATATGCCCCCAAGTAGAAAAATTTACAAACTATACTGTGGCAAATTTAAGCATGAAAACACTTAAGATGCATAGTATTCATTGGCTCATTTAATTCATCACCTTTTAGAGTAACCAATATATATGCACTAGACCTGTAGGTAGTAGTAATAATAAAGGGGACTAAATAGTTTGGTTAGAACTTACCTTTATTTTCTCATTCAACATTTGTAGTATTTTGATTCTCTTTGAGAAAAAAGATCACTAAGATGAAACTTTAGGGAGATAATTCACCTGTTATATCCCCAACATAGCTAGTTCTGATATGACTTGAGTTAATTTAGTGTGGGTAGCCTTTTCTCATCTAGAATTTCCAACTCTTGTAATCTAGATACTCAAGAATCTTCTTAATCAAGGCCACATACCATTGAAATGTGTAATGAGGAGAGTTAAATCTCAATAGTAAAAATGTCTTAAAAGCCATAAATTAGGGAATACATATTTAAGCTAGTAAGAGTGTGTACATTGGTATGATAAACCCATAAGGTTGGGAATATTTTCATGTGCCAATCATGGCCAAACATATTGATAGTATTTTTGAGGTTTTAATAAGAGTTTTATTGGATGATTCTAGTTGTCCTAGCTTGAGGGTAATAATTGGTAGAAAACTTATCCTTGGTGTGGAACATAGAATAGAGGGTGGTGACATCCTTATTTTAAAAGGATGTACAATTATGTAAGATGATGGTGTAAGGGATGTCATATCGATAAATGATGTGATTCAAGATGAATTATTTAAATTTATTTATCAATTATATAATTAAGAGGGATTACCTCTACCCATTTATTAAAATATTTGGCACCAATAAGGATATGTTTATGACCATCTAAAGAATTAGGGTTAATCTTGTCTATGAGATGAAGCCCCATGTTGAAAATGGCTAAGGAGTTGTGACTGGTTGTAATTCTTGTACTAGAGCATGAATTAGATCACCATATTTTTTACATGTTAGATTTTTTTTAAAATAATCATGTGCATCTAATTTAATGGTAGGATGATAAATACTAGTAAAAGTTTGACCATATTATTAGTGTGTACCCTAAAAATCCCATCATGGAATTTCCTGTGTTAAGTTAGATTCTACTATATTTAAACAATGAAGCAGATTTCCATCATAGCCTCTATGATAGAGCAAGGTGCCAATTATGGTGTGATAAGAAGTGGTTTAGATAAATTATTTCATTTGGTTATGGGATATATTAAGTGTAAGGATGTGATCATGAAGATAGGAAAATATGTCATGGTATCAAGGGGAATTAGGACCAACAATGACACATATAATCTTAGAATGTGAACATTTATACAATGGAATAAGAATATGTTCAATGAGAAATTGATACTCTATTATATAAGAATAAATTTCAATCATTGAACCAATAGTATCTATAGCATCACCTAATTCATTGTTGGCTCTCATAATCTATTCAAATTGAATGGCTTCAACCATGAGTTTTAGAGAATCCATCATAGTTTTATAAGGCATCAACTTTTCATCATTTGTTTGATATTGATTAGTTACTTGATTAATAATAGGCTATGAATCACTATATACTTTCTAATGTTGTATAATCCATCGCATAACAAGAAAAATTCTAGCAAGGAAAGCTTCATATTCATTTATATTATTTTTACGTGGATAACTAATTGTAAAATCTTTAAGAATAATAATACCCTATGGAGTGATGAATAATATTCATACTCCTAAACTATGTGATGTGAAAGAACTATTGAAATATATTTTCCATTTTTTGTCATCATCCTAAGTCATTATAGACTCATTATGAAATTGTATTATTATAAGAATTGAATCTTGTAGAGGTGATTTAGCAATTTGATCAGCCAATACTTGTCCTTTGATTACTTTTTGATGTGTGTACTCAATATCAAACACACTAAGCAATATGACCCATTTTTATATTTGACCTATTAGAGCTACTTTTTCCAATAGATATTGAAACAAATCAAATTTAGAAATTAATAGGGTCTTTTTATTTAAAATTAATGTCTAAGCTTATGGGAATTGAAAACTAATGCAAGACATGATTTTTTTATTGGACTATAGTTATGATCATAAGAGACTAATGTTCTATTGAGATAAAAAAATATATATTTTAATTTCCCTTGATCATCATGCTAAGAAATAAGTGCCCCTAAGTTGATATGAGTTCCAAAAATATATAGTAACAAAGGTTTTCATGGCCTTAGTGAAATAAGTACTAGAGGATTTTCTAGATATTTCTAAAGTTGATAAAAATCCTCTTGGAATTCAAAATTCCATTGAAAGGTAATTCCTTTCTTTAACATATGTGTGAATGGATGACATCAATAAACAATTTGAGATATAGAGCATTTAATATCCTATATTTCACTCTATAGACTATGAAGTTACTTCAAATTATTAGGAGGTAATATTTCAGTAATAGATTTCACTTTAGTTTGATTAAATTTAAATCCCCTTCAAGAGACAATGAATCCTAAAAAATTTCTATATGTAACCCCAAAAACACATTTATTATGGTTGAGACACACTTTATACTCATGAAGCCATTAAAATATTTTGTGTAACACTATAACATGATCTACATGAGTTTTAGATTTTCCTAGGATAACGTCAACATAATCTTCAATAATATCATGCATGAGATCATGAAATATTATAGTCATTTCTCATTGATAAGTGGATCTTGAATTTTTCAATCCAAAAGGGATGACTTAATAAAAAAATATTCCACAAGGGGTTGTAAATGTTATCTTGACTTGATCTTCTAGATTGATTTTAATATTATTATAATCTAAAAATCCATCCATAAGAGATAAAAAATTGTATCCAACCATGGAATCCATAGTCATATTTATATTAGGCAATAGAAAATCATATTTAGGACAAGATCTATTTATATCTTTAAAATTTGGGTAGATTCTAATTCTAATTGTTTTTTTTGCTAATAGGAACAATGTTAGAGATCTGATATACATAGGGAAGAGGTTTGATAAAACCTATTTAAATTAATTTTTATATCTCAATTTGACTAGGAGAGAAATCCATGGATACAACTTTCTTAGACTCTACTTAATAGGTTTGGTGTTTGGATGCATAACCAAATGATGAAAAACTAATGAAAGATATACACCAAGAATATATGAATAGGCTTGAGAAAATATATCAATGAAATTTTTTATAATATAAATAATCAATGCGTGCTCCTCTAGATTGAAGGAATCACCAATCTTTGTTATGTTTGGATAATCATATGTACTAATGTTGACTTATGTAGTGTCTTCCATAATAAGGGTGAAACCATCATCCTGAATCATAAGAAAAGAAGGTAATTGATCATTGATCTCAGAATGTGAACTATCAAATGGTCCCATGTAGGAAAACTTAGAATCATTCCCCTTGGGTAATGGTTAATAAACTAGTAGATATGGATTCTCCAGAACCATACACATACATTCATCATGACCTTTAGGATTTATTTTAGTACTATATGATAGATGTGAAAAAATAATCCATAGATAACACCTACATAGACCCATGTATACATAACATGCAACCTATAGAGACTTTTATTTCTACATAGAGGTGCAAAGGGTGGATAAAAATGAGAGGGACAAAAATACACAGACAACGATAAACAACCATAAATTCACATAGAACACAAAACATGAAGAAAACTAAATTTTTTCTTATTAATCTGAAGGTCTAAGGTAATATTAAAAAATTGAATGGGTAGAGATTTTTTATACTAGGAAAGGGATATTAGAGGGTAAATTTTATAAGTGTTATGGTTCTTATAAATGTCCACACTTTTACAATAAAAATCATGGTTTATCTAGCACTGGGCAATGCCCTATGTAATCAATTCACCATTAGAGGTGTTAGATAGGAACTTGAATTTTAGATGGCATCCATATTCCAAGGTTTATTAATATCACCAAAGTCTTTACAATAAATTTTACATGCTATGAACATTCAATTTAGTCTAAAAATCTAATAATGGAAGTAATTAGAAGGTTATTATTGGATCTTTAGGTGACCTGCATGTTTATCAAGGATGGACATATTATTTTAAATTTAGAGGGGATATGTGTGCATGATATAATTATTTTAAATTTGCCTTTGCATTTAATTCTATTCAAATATGGTTCCCTTGATGTCCAATCAGGATTAGTTACCACCTTTATTCATCGGTGCCACCTATCAATCCACCTGGACTAACCCACAAATTTCTTACTATGTATGCACATGTTTTGGGTTCTACCATGTCATATTCATGTGTAATAATTTTAATGTATCATATGTAAAGGGGTGCATATTAATGG
The DNA here is from genome assembly GCA_037957365.1 of Torreya grandis. Classification (NCBI taxonomy): domain Eukaryota; kingdom Viridiplantae; phylum Streptophyta; class Pinopsida; order Cupressales; family Taxaceae; genus Torreya; species Torreya grandis. The sequence goes on from JARHVA010000475.1 coordinate 1,002,417, forward strand.
TTGTGTACAGAGTGGGATACACCCTGAGGCTTCAAGCTTGTTAAGGTTGCTAAAGGAAATCTTCTACATAAATGCACAAGGATTAAACACCTCTTGTGCCTAGTCACTCCTAATGATCCTCACAGTCTATGCTTTCTATCTAGAATGTATATCATTCTATAAAGGAGATGGTGCATAGACTAGATCACATTTTGTGTTTCACAAGGTCTTAGATGTGAAACCCTATGATTTAGTGCATAAATACACCACTCAATCATAAGGAGGCCTTTAAATAAGATTGCACAAGAATATTGAATATATCTAGTGTGTTCTTCATAATTTAGAGATTATTTTTATGCATTTCTTTCTTTCACTAGTTGAAGTATAAGATACTTTTGTGCATTGATTTATGTGTTGTGTTACTGTGATGAAGGATATTTCTATGGGGTGTACATTAGGAACTCCTTATACATGTAAACCAACACTTAGTTTATGTTTGAACCCATGTTGAATATTGAGTATGGGTGTCTATATGAAGCATATTTGAACATGTTGATTTTAGATAAATAAACACTACACAAACATGTAACCTCTTGTGTTATCCTTATGATTTTAGTGATTTTTAGGAGGGACTTGGAGTTTCAACACTTTTGGTGACCTATGTGGTCCACTTTTCTACTAAGCAATAATATCATAGCTTTGAAGCAATCCATTGGGTACAATTCATCTAGAGTCCCTTAGGCCTTTCTTTAAAATAAAATTGGCATGAAAATATTATCTACAATTAGAAGGAAATGGGATACCTTCCATAAAGACAAAAAAAATTAAACAATTACACTGAATGATTCTTAGATAAAGTTAAATCTAAAATAATATAATTGTACATAAAAACATGGAGGAAATAAACGTGGAGGAAATAAAACTATTCTAAATAAAAACATGTGCATGTGACACTAACATAAATTAAAATATATAAACTACTATTTATAATAGTGTTCATGATCATTAAAGATAGTGGTTAAGATGAATATCATTGATAAGGATAGGCAACACTTATCTACTTGGCTTTGGAATATGGTATACATTGGCCTAATTTCAACTAGCTATGGTATATGGGCCATTCTATATAACATAAACATTTATATTTTTCCCAACCTTTGATCTATCTACATCTCATTTAAGTACCAATTATCTTTCATTTAATATTTTATTAGTAACCCTTATGTCTAATGTTTTATTGGTTTATTCCTATTGAAGCTCCATAGTGCACATGACCTACACCCTAATTTCTTTGAGCTCTACTAGCTTAGATAATCTTACTATCATGAGACTATTCTCATGTAATTCAAATTGATGGGATATATATTTAGTTGGTAACTCAAGAGACATAAGCAATCTCATTTCCTTTCCAAATACTAACATGAAGGGTGAATTCCCCATCACTCTTTTCATCATTATTTGATCTACTCAGAGGGTTGTCCTAAGCTTAGCATGCCTTGATCTTTGGATATCTACCAAATTTAAATTAATGATGTAAATCAAGTTCTTATGAGTTTATTTGTCTAAACTATTACCTTAAGGGTAATAGTCTAAGGAGGTGATCATATGAATGCTATGTTTCACTGCACATTCATTGATCTCGGATTTGAGGAAAGCCAATGGATTGTCTAAGATAATATTAACTAAAACACCAAGTATTATGACAATGTTTTCATAGAAGTCTAGGATGGAAACCTCATTAGCCTCTTTAAGCACTATTTCCTCCATCCATCTTGTAAATTATTTGATTTTCATGAGGACCCATTATGTCAAGAAATTGATGGTGGATTTATCATTCCAATAAAATCCAGACCCCATTGAGAAAAGGGTTAATCATCTTGTATTGGTGAAAGGATAGGGATTCCAATTTATATTTGCCTTAAAAGAAGGCACACTTCTTACATCATCTCACCCATGTGTACATATCCTTAAATATAGTTGGCCAATAATATATAGCTCACATGATTTTGATGGAAGTGGTTTTAGGTAAGTAATGGCCTCCTGATGGCCCATCATCTTCAAGGATATTATTCACCTAATCTTATTCTATGCATCAAAAGAGAAGTCCATTAATATATCTTTTTAAAAGTGTACTAATTATAGACACATAAGTAATGGCTTCTAATATAAATTTTTTATTATTGGATTTATTCAAGCCATGCAGGTACATGTTAGTCTAAAGGAAGATCTTCATGTTCTAAGTCTAATCCACCATAAAATCATGTCCCATTGGTTGGTCTTTATATAATGTAAATACTTTTATATATTCTATCTTCACATCTTATGTTAGTTACTCTTAGAGTCCCTTACCTCACACTAGATTGGTGATTTTGATGTCTATGTAATATTCCATCACCTTTGTGACCCAATTGTCTCTCTTCTCACTCATGTCCTTGTTAAGTAAGAACTCCTTTATAATAAGTGCAAGACCATTAGATGGATCTTGTTATTGGAGAGAAGATGCCTAAACTTATTGAGAGTTCTTATTAATTCAAGGGTGTTCATATCTATAAATTTATATTACAACTCATAATCCTTGATTGCCTAACTAAAGAAAGCAATAGGTTATTCTATTTGATCTTTATTTCACTACACCAAAATGTCTAGGATGTCTTTAGTTTTTCCAAATGTATAAAGTAAGAAAACCTTATTATAATATGGGTTTATCAAGGTGGGGGCCTATGTGATAGAATTTTTGATGTCCTTAAAACTATTTTGGCCATCTTAGGCCCAACTAAATGTATCAATCCTCTTAATCATTATTATGAGGTGTTTAACTAGAGTCATGTAACTTAGGATTAAACTTTCAACAAATTTTATTTTCCCTAAGAAGCTTTGGCTACCTTTCTTATAACCTAGGAGATGAGGAGATATAATGGACTCAACTCATTCATGATCAGTTGTAAGTCCCTTTTTGGAGATGATGTGCCCTATAATTTTACCTTTATGCACTATGAATAGACACTTAATTGGGTTCAATGAGATCCCAAACTCTTGGAATTTTTCAAACACTTATTCTAGGTGAAAAAAATAATTTGTTTTGGGATTTAAAAAAAAATATATCTTCAAGGTAAACCAAGATGATGTTGTTGAGGATTACCTTAAATTCCATATACATGACCCTCTAGAATGTATCTCCTATATTTGTAAAACTAAATAGCATCCTTTAGTATATGAAGGTAACCACTTAGTGGTGAATGCCATTTTAAAAATTATTTATATCTTGAATAATCATCTAGTAATGAAAAACTTTCCATTCATTTGACTATGTGTATAATTTACTCCATTTGTAGGAGAGGATATTGGTATGTGAGGCAGGCTTTATTCAAGTCCCTAAAGTCTAGACACAATCAAATCTCCCCATTATTCTTGAGCATTGGGACTAGATTAGCCACCCATGAGGAATACTTGATTGGAAATATTATGTTGTCCTTAATGAGCTTTGAGATATCTTTCCTTATTAAAGACTAAAGATTAGGGATAACTAGCCTCTACTTTTTCCTGACTGGCCTAGTATTGGGGTCAAGATTAATAGTATGTTGGCCTAAACCTAGATCAAAGCCTTTGAGGTCTTAGTAGATTTATACAAATATATTATCATATATTTTTCTTATCCTAATTAATTCTTCAATTTTAGATGCGGAGCATACCTTATCATCTTCCAATATTGTGTCATTAGAGATGGACACCAAATTGAATATTTATTCCTACATTGTCATGTTTCTCCTCTCACCCTTTAGCTAGTCATCAAAATTTAAGATGCTTTCAAGTATGACTAGCCCTTTAGGCAACTTTTCCCTTTTATTTAGATGATATTCTCTTCATATTGGGATTAGAGTCTTGGTTTTTTATTAGATCATAACTCAACTTTATCTTATAGGAAGTTGATGATTTGTTCATCACTTTTGAACACTTGACAATTATTTATGTTGTTTGGGACTACCAATATAACTACAAGTTTTGTGATTTTCTTAGACTCATTATTTATAGTACATCGGAGGTCATATTTTACACCCATAGTTACAATCCTATCAACATCATAATTTAACACCCTTGGCATTGAATGGATATTAAAAGCATCAAACTTCTCAATTATGTCCCATGTCCCATGTTTGTAAGTTCTTAGCAAATTGTTTTTGGACATGTTCCATGTTCTGATCTAGTTTACGAATATTTAACTATCTTTATAAGCTTACAAAACCTTAATTCATTTATTATGCATTAATTAGAGACCATAGATCAGTGCCTCATATTTTGAAACATTTTTATACAACTAAACTAGAATATGAATGAATGGAAATATTTCTCCTTCTAAGGGGAGATAATTAAAACATCGTACTCTACACTATTTTTGCTTTGAGAGCCATCAAATTATAATTTCCATATATTTTAAAGGTCCTATTATGAATTTACAATGCTAGGGAATAAGGTATCCTCATCAAGAATTCAATATATGCATAGCCCTATTTCCTTTATGTTGTTATATGGGTCAAACTCATAGTGCTCACATGCTCATTCATAAAATAATTTATCCAAAATTCCCTTAAGATGCATGGTGATCTCATGAATAATTTGATTCTCTTCTTGGTAAAACAAGGTGTAATTTTTATCAATTAGGTTATATGTGTAAGGTTCTATGCGATTCTTTGAAATAGGCTCAACCTTGATAGGTCACCTTGGTCCCATATTTGGCCCTAAGTAGTATGTGTGACCAATCTAAGGATATATATTAAATTAAGGGGGTAAGTCAATGATTTAAATTAATTTCACAATAAAAAGGATTGAACATGTGTGTAGAGTGAGACTTAAAGCCTTGACAATCCCCATAGTTTTAACCATTATTATATCTAATTAGGTGACCCTACTTGAGATGGGATAAGATGTTATGGCTAGCATGTCTATTATTTTATTTGGCATCACTAAGTTTATTGTGTCAAAATATACCATATAATTATATAAAATATGTCTATCGATAATCAGAGAGATGTATAATGGGGGAAGTTTTCTATTTTTTATCCCTCTTATTTCAATTGACATAGACTTGTGGGTGTAGTAGGCATAGTCTATGGTGGATCATGAGATTAGAATATCCTTAGGGCATCTTATAGAAAATTATTTTAGGAAGTAATAACAAAATCATCCCACATGGTAAAATTTAGGCCAGGATTCTTCATCTACTCAACTATGTTAAAGGGGATTTGAGACCCTTTAATCGACACCTTTTAAGTGCCTACCTCTTTTTACAATTATTAACCGACTTAGGGTTGACTCTGTTTATACATATCCATTTTTGTGTATGCTTGGAAACTTCTCACAGGTTTTCTACCATGTGTATCTACATGTAGAACTTGGGGAATAAGGGTTGAGATCACTGAAGGTAACAACTATCTCTTTGGTGCTCTCTTTTTGAATCTTGTGTTAAAATTAACTGGGTCGCTTCTTAAACTTGGCACTTAATTTTTATTAATTTAATTGAAGTCACCCTATTACTAATTTAGGAGGGTATATCCACCCTACTCTTTCATTTTTACTTGTGTTTTATCCCTTAGTTGATATGAAGTAGATGGAGGCTCCTGATGTAGTGGCACATTACTCATCATATGTGCTTCATTCTTCATTCTATTGGCACACATAGCTTGATAATGCAATTGATCACATTGAAAACACCAATCATAGTCTTATATCATATTATATTTATATATATATATATATATATAGACACACACACACACACACACAATAACTCTAGAGGTGTTAGGAGTGTAATAATTTGACACAAATGGTAGTATATTATACGTGAGCTAGTTTTGAGCCTATTCAACATGTTGGTAGGGAGGATTATTTTATTTATACTGATATATGAGGGTTGATAAGTCTTATAATGTTATTCTTATTAATATTTGATCACTACTATCTCATGTACAAAGATATTAAATAAGGACTTAACTTCATGAATCTCACTCAATAATGTAGAATTTGATAGAATTAGTGAGCTAAAAATAATAATAATTAGGGCTAGAGTTAGAATGGGGGTAAGGTAGGTGAATTTATACATGGTTTCTTAGGATATAAGGTCATATGGGGCCTAGGCACAATTTTCCATGCTTGGATCAAATAGTATTTTATATTCACAATAACCTCATACACATATATTAGTATTGCACCTCTTATATATTAGATCATTACAACCACATCACTACTCAATGATCTCAAAAAATATAAGGAAGTGTTAGGATTTATCTTTACTAGGAGTGTAACTTTATCCCAATTCCTCTAGAATATAAAGTTGAGTTAAACTATCTATTCATGTGTATCCCTTTTAATGGTCATGATCTACTCAATTATTCATAGGTGGTCTCTCTTTTCTACAAACAATCTTCATAGTGTTGCACCTAACTTATCATAATTTCAAATAGTATGAGGCTGCAAACTATGGTACCATTTAAGTGATCTACCTTTCAAATAATATACTAGGATTCATAGTGTAATGTTATCTTTGATCACATTGTGGATGGATCAAATATTTTAATGTCTTAAATGTGCTCTATCTAGGTAGTAAAGTTTTCTCCAATAAAGTAGGGTATTCTCTTAAGATCAACTATGGGAATATTATCATATTGGGGTAGGATCAATGGTATGCCTCAATTAAAGGAAAAAAAGGGTTGGTTTCTAAGAACAACCATAAATGGGATGGGTAATAGTCATCCTCTACACATAGTGAGTCTACCCATTGTGGGTGTAAACTAAGCTCTAAGAGAAGGTTATCTTGTGTTGTTATCCCTCTTGATAGGGGATGAGGATGCTCTAACTCTTATAATTATATAGGTATACATAAATTCATGCAATGAAGTCAACACCTATTATAGATGATCTCATTTATCTTATCATATATGTGAGGGACTAATCTTTGTGAACCAAAAATTCTTGGAGTCACTAGGTGTTATATATAGTGTCTGTAACACTATCAATGATGAATTGCATTATATTCTTAGTTAAATCTCTAAAGGGTCCTACTGGGCATGGCATAAACTATTATCACTTAAAATGTGCACTCATATGTGAGAGGATCTTGCCTACATTGGCACATGGCACTTTCATGTCTAACACCTTAGACTTGCATTATATAGAGTTATTCGATGTATATTTATAACAATGGGATCATGTCTCAAGGTGTGTAAATATTTTGATCCTTAGGATTAAATTCCAATGTAGGTTATATTCCTTATATTATAAATACACCTAGTTTAGGATGATTACATAGACCTACAAAGAGTAGAATGAAATCTACCACTATCACTAAACACACACTTGATAAAGGGGAAAAGGGAGAGAAAAGGTAAGAGTTTGTTTGATGTAAAATATGATGCATGAAGAATACATTGAGTAACTCACATACTTAATGACACAATAAAATCAATAGTCATGATATAAAATCTTCAAACTAGGTGCATTACATAAGTATTTTGTATAGAGGTAAGGGAATAGAGCACAAGATTAGGAGGGGTAATAAATGATCCATAAATAATGCCTACATAGACTTGTGCATATATAACATGTGGCCTATAGAGACTTGTAGTTCTTTATAAAGGTGTGAAGGGAGGATAATAATTAGAGGGACAAACCTCCACAAATAAGGATCAACAAAAATAAATGCACACATAACATAGATTATGAAGAAAATTAAATCAATTATTATTAATCTCAAGGTCTAAGGTAAAATTATAAACTAGAATGGGTAGAGATTTATTATACTAGGAGTGTAATTAAATTACTTAGATATTCACATAGAATGATTTTATATTGCAAAAACTAAGTAAATATGAGAGATCACACAAGATAATTGATAGTAGAACAAATTACTGGATAATATAAAAAATCCACTTCGAGAGGGAAACCTCCACAACAATGCACTAATAGTAGAATACTTAACATAATCCATAAAGACTAACCACTACCACCGATATATAGTCTACTTAGCCAAGGTTATTTCATAGGCTAACCTAACTAAGAACATAGAGAAATGTAACAAGTAAATAAAAGAGGTATGTAAGCCATAAGTTGGCCACACATATCCCTAGACACACCAATGGTTAATGGTATAACAAGCAGAGGGATTTTTGAGGGTAAATCATGGAAACATTGTGATAACTAGAAATTTCCACACTTTTACAATAAAAATTAGGGTTTATATAGCACTAAGTAAGGCCTTGTGTAATCAATTTGAAATTAGAAGTGGTAGATAAGAAATTGAATCCAAAATGGCACCCATATCCCAAGACCAATTATGAGCACCAAAGTATTTACAATAAATGTTATAGGAAAATCTCATTCAATTTATTCTAACAATTTGATCATGAAAGTAGTTATAAGGTCATTCTTAGATCTTTAAGTAACCTACATGTTTATGAAGGATGGATATATGCTTTTTTAGTTGGAGGGGATGTGTTTTCACTCTTTAACACTCTAACATCCATCCCTACATTCAATTCTATCCATATTTAGCTCCATCAACATCCAATCGAGCTCACCTACCACCCTTATTCATCATCACCACCTATAAATCCACCTGGACTAGCCTAATAATGTGGAACTATATAGATATATATTTTAGGTTTCAATGTCATATTACACATGCAGTTAGTTAAATTTATCCTAAAAGGTTTCACACTAAAGGTTACGTAAGGAATTGGTTGCATAATGAATCTACAAGTTTGTGAATGACACTTAGGGTAATCTGATACAAATATGCAAGAGCCCCTAACTCATCTTGCACGTAGTCACTTTTGATGGTCCTCTCAATTTTCACCTTCTATCTAGAACATATACTAGTATATGAAAGATATGATGCATAACCTAGATTTTAGTATACATTTCACAAGGGATCAGATGTGAAATCTTGTGATTCAATGTGGGACTTCACCATTTAATCATAAAGAGGAATTTGAATAAGAGCATGCAATAATATTTAAGATATTGAGGGTGATATTCATGATTTTAACTACTTTTTTCACACTCATCTCTTTAATTTCTTGAATTTTGAGATACCCACACACTTTGAATTTACATAATGTTGGTGCGATGAAGAATATTTACATGGGTCATACATTGGGAACTCCTCATAGCAAAAAATAAACACTTAGTTGATGTGTGAACCCATGTTGACTATTAAGTGTGGGTGTCAATAGGAATAATCTATGTGTAGGCTTGCTTTTAGTGAACTCAACACTGCATAAGCATGCAACCTCTTATGCAGTCATTATGAATGCAATGCTTGGTGGTGGGGATTTGAATAGTTAATATTTTCTATAAGATAATATTTTTTCCTCTTCTTACACCACTCCATCTTGGGCTAGTCATTGTAATTAGGTCATCTATGTAATTTGGCCACATGAAAAGCATATTTCATACTATACATGCCCATACCTTTGTCGTAAATGTTTAAATGAGAGAAATTTAATGAGGGGAAAGATGCTTTAGAAGAAGAATAAAGGGTGTTGGGATCTAGATAATTAGATGGAGTTGGCTTAGAGATTACCTATTTTTTATTTTTAATGATATTAATATCAGTAATAAAATAGGTATATTAATGAACTTCTACTTATAAATGTTTGAAATATTGATATGGTTGTAAATCTCCATCAATAATAACCTTCATTCCAGAATGAGGAAACTTAATACATTGATTTAGCATAGAAGGAACCACATGCATATAATGAATCCATGGATGTCCAAGAAGGAAATTATAGGTAAGTCTATATCAATGGCATGGCATAAGGTACTATGGATGACTAGACAAACCTGGATGGGCATGTGAATTATGTATGTCGACTATCTCTCTATGTTAGCATACCCATTGATAGTAATGGTATCATTCTTGAGATTTTATTAAGTACATCCAAGACATTAGATGAGATTCAATGGAATAATTTTAAGTCTAGAAACATTGTCTATCAGTTCCAACTTGATTTTATGGTGAGTAATTATGACTTTAATATAAAAGGAGGTGGTGCGGGAAGATTTAAGAGATGATTTATCACTTTGATCAAAGATCAACTATGGACCTAGAGATAAGTGTTTGACCATTGCTGTAAATTTATCTAATGGAATATTTATTGATACCTGAGATTGACTTAAAATATCATATAATTCATCTTTGTGATGTTAAGAAGTACATAACATATCCAAATTAGAAATCTATGTTGACATTTTATTCAACTGATCAACAAGATCATATAAATTTTTGACAAGTGAATATCTAGGTTTAGATTAATCTAGAATAATATTTGAATGAGAAGGTGGATTAGGATCAGTAGAAGAAGGAAAAAGGCATTGAAAGGAGATTTTATCAAGTTGAGTTATAATAACAAAATCTCAATTGGGAATAGAAATACTAGAGTTTGAAGTGGGATAAGTAGGTCTTGGAATAGTAAATTAAGAAAAATAATCATGAGAAGGCACTCTCAAAATAGATGGACCTGATCCTAAAATAGAAGGATTTTTTTGTTTGGAGTTTTTAGAATGAGGATTGATAATGTTTGTGGATATGTGATGTTCCATGATATGTCCCATTATGTTTTAATCATAAGGGGTATCATGGTAATCAATGTTATGAATTTGTGAATCCTAGTTTTGATTATGATTGTTGTTTGGTTGACATTGTTTCTAATTATTCCATTGATTGTTATTATGCTAAGGTAAAGAGTTTTTGTAAATCCTCATATTATGACTAGAATTGGAGGATTAAGCATTATTTAACTTAATTTTTCCTCTTTACACTATGTCCTGAATGAGATGTCATAAGTGTATACATTTATTAATTGCATGTCCTTTGATTTGATGATACTCATAGTATTCATTATCCCTATATCATTCTAGTTTAGGTTTTCTCTCATTAAAAGTTTTTATATTTGTATATCCAATAATATTTATAGAAATTATCTTGAAAAACACATTCTCAATAGGATCTCCTAGATTAACAAATGGTTGTATAGTAAACTAATATATTTAAGGAGGTTACCTTTGTAAAGAAAGAGATTGTCATTGATTAGAATTTTTAATTAGTGGTAGTTCTATGGTTTGAACATGCCTATCATCTACCACTCCATTTCCTACCATATTTTTGTTATAGTTGAAAGTTTTAGATTTATCTACCACATTTTCTGAATTTGGAGTAGCATATTGGTTTCAATTCTAGTTTTAATTTGGAGAATAATTATGAGATTAATTTTGACTCTATTAATAGATTTTAATCAATGCTTTATCAATTAGTACCTTCTCTATTTTTACACCATTATTAATGAAATAATATAAGGTTTTTGGACACTATAATCTACAATTGTGAGTTGTGATTTCAAATTCACCAAAAAAATGTTTTCCAAGTCAATGTCACAAAGTGCATGGGGAAATTTTATAACTAGTGGTCACCATATTTTAAGATACACAACAAAGCTCTCACCTTCTCTTTATTTTTTAGCACATATGTCAATGATGGTTAATTTTTTCACTTGGATTTTCACCCTTTGAGGATATGGAAAAGCTATCATCATCCAAGTAGCATAATGAAAACACCTCTAGGCTTGTGGGTAGCCTGAGGATGAGGTGAATCTCTAGATAGTGCTAGCTCCCTTGATGTACCACTTTGGATTGAAACTACACATAAATTTGGGGAAAAAAAAGAGAGAGATAACTAAAAGATAACCATCTTAAGGGGAGTGATACACCAAATAAGATGATGAATTCCAACCAGTTGCATGTTACACATGAAATCAAGGGACAAATTAATCATAAACTTCTCTAATATAAGTCTTCTCACATCAATGTTACATCATGAGGTTAAGGATGAATGCCTTAGGCTATGAGGAATAGATAAGAGGCCTTGAATGGCATTAAATAATATAATAACTCACTCAAACCTTGAAATATCATAGAACACTTTGCATGCCCTACAAGAAGAGGCTATAAATAGGTGAAAGAATGAAACAACATGCTAAGGAATCCATAGTTTTCAATAAGAAAAATTCATCATATAATTGAAAAAAAATATGAATAATCATGGAAGAGGTAAAAATAATTACTATTATTGATCAAATGGTATGAAAATGAGTAGGGCTTCACTATACTTAGGAAGAGCATAAGTTACAATGGCCAAAATGGCTAGTTATTATAGAACTTAAAAGAGAGAGGAGAAGAGAGAAGTCCAAGGGTCACAAGGACACTTGTAAAGATGATAAAATAGGTTAATTTTTCATTATAAAATGATATGGGATAAACCATTAAAGGTTAAGAATCACAAGTGTCCATCTAAGTCATCAAACTCTTGCAAAGTGGCATAAAACTCCTCACTCTAGCTCAAAAAATTGCCTTCATGATTTAGACCTATTTGAACATACCAAAACTAATTAGTGAAAATTATGATGATTATAAATAATTTTAATGGTTTAATTAATATCTCTTCATGCATTGGTTTAGTTTTTATCCTCTGAAATCATCCTAAAATGAGATATCATCATCTATTGTCAAAAAAACTCCTCTTTCATACACCCTACACACTTGGCTTCAAAATTGGAATTAGTTACAAATTAAAATATATGGTATAGATTGTATAAAACCTATAAATACCCTATATGGACTTATAATAATTATGCATGCATTAAAATTAAATCACATAAAGTTTTTCACCCGTCTCACTAGCTTGTCCACTTGGATTATTTTGACTGGCTAAAATGAGAGCTCTAGTTTGGATACTTAGGAGTTTTTTATTCAAATTAAATTAATATATTTATTTATTAAAATTCAAAATATTCCCCCCAAACTTTATTTTACCTCTTGAGACCTCTTGTAGCTTGTAAAACACACAAAATGGTCAAATATATCCTATTTTCACCTTGTCTATACAAGTACTTAAAACCAAAAAGCATGGAAGGGATCCTGACTGAGTCCTATACAAGGTCCAATAATAATCTTGGTTAAACTGGTCCATTATAGTAGCTATCAAACTTCATTTCATCAAACTTGTCATTGGCAAGGGTTTGTAAGGGTTTTAGTTTGTTTCCACTCTTAAGGTTCATTCATAAAAATGGGACATCTAAATTTCAAAAAAAATCCAAAAAATTATATTTAAATACCTTTAACAACATCTTTAAAACTCTCTAACTCCCATACAAAGAACCAAGTGATATATGAGCACTTGAAATCACCTTATCAAGCTTCTCCTTCACATTCTTACAGCTCTGAGTGGGTTTTGAGCTCAAAAATTGTGTTTTATGGCCTATACTACAATTTTGAGGTTAAAAGATACATATAGTGACATTATTAACATTTTCCATTATGTTATATCTCATATTTAATGCTATAACTGCAACTGCCCTCTTATTTTGGCACTAAGCATAATACTTGCTTAATAGGCCTGAGTTGGTTCTAGATCCAAAATTACATTATCATAATTTATTATGCATATAAAGAGATCCAAAACATCAAATTACTTCCCAAAAACATGATCCAATATTTTTAAATTCATTTCTAAGGCCAAAAGTGACATTGGTCTCTTATTTATTTTTTTGGCTTAACCCTGTCCATGTAGGTTTGACTACAACTTTCATGTTTTAGGCCTCCCCATTTAGATTATTTCCTATTTTACTGTTATATCATAATTTTATATGGGTTTTATAACTCCAAATAACACATTTAAATATCTTATCAACTTTTTAAGAGTCTTATCACCTACCTTCTTCACCTTATTAGGGTTTATGCATGAGGGGAAATACCCTCTATCTGAGACAAAATAGAGGGTAATTAACCTCTTTTCCTAGAATAATTTAAAGTTTTAAAATATTATAAAATTTATATATATTATATACATATAAAATTATCTCTTTTTCTTATTCATATACCCTCAAAAATCATGAAAGTCTGAGATAGACTTGTTAGAGGCAGCCTATGTGTGAGAATTTCATAAGCACTGTGAAACTATTTGTTTAGGGATCCTCCCCTATTTTATCCATGAAATTTATGTATGAAATGATATTAAATATCATTTTTTAGGTTTTAAATATTCTCATAAACCATTTATAAACCATTTTTACATCTTGGACTATACTTTACCCATACCAGTCAAGGTAACTAACTATGTGTAAGAAATCTACTTTAGATTGTGTTTTACATTATAATGACCCTTTATCTCTTTATGTGAATAATTATTATTTTAATATATTTTTATAATGGTTCTTAATATTCCCTAAACTCTCTTCATATCCCAAACACTTACAATTCCCTAACACACCTTGATTCAGTCAAGACTCAGTGTAACCTTGCTTAGATGTATCCTTGTTTGGAAGCCACCTGAAGATGTGTGTGTATGGATTAGGACTTAAAATATGGAATAATATTTCCTAAATGATTTTAAATAATCATATCACCTATAATTCTCCTCATATCACATTTTGGAGATTGGAAAGCTCTCAAGACTAGTTGATTATGTTTTGCCTTGGAAGAGCACCCATGGGTGCATGCTTGAAGGTTTTAGGATTGATAACATGTTATACAAACCAAATTTTATTTCCATTATGGTAATTTTATTTTATTTTATGTTTATTTGATTCATTATCATTCTTTAAAACACCAAAAAATACTCCCTTATGCTCATTGCTTGGTTTTAGACTATTTGCTTCCTTGACTGTGAAACCCTACTTCCTAATTCATGTAGGTGTATCTTTCATGAGTCATTATTGAAATAATTCTTAAGTTAACATTTATATTTCCTTGAATTAACTTGGAACATTCTTTAATTTACTTTTTTCAATTTTCCTAGTCTACGCCATCACCTAGAAACCTTATTTCAATTTCTTGTTTATCCACAATCATCTAGAATGGCTATAGGGTCCTGTAAGTAAACATGAGGACCTAAAGCATAATATATGAGCCTATATAAGTTATCCTTTAAAATTTAATGTCAATTTTACCATTTATAATAATTAAATTATAATATAATAGTCTAGGTTACAAATTTATATATGGAGAGGTTTCTTTTGGGCCAAACCTGTAGATTTTATTATTTATTTTTAGTGTTTTTGTAGGCAACTTTAGGCTATCAAAATTTTATCCTCCACTAAAATAATAACTTACATATTTTTAATATTTTTATCCTTTATATAGGTTATAAAATTCACCTATATATATTCTTAAACTCCCTTTACATCTCTATTTCAAGATATCAACAAAACACTTCAAACCTTTGTTTTACACTTTTAGGGAAAAGAATCCCTAAATCTCAGTCTTCATCCTTGGAGGTGGTTTTAAACTTGTTTTAGATATATATCACTTAAAAATGTATTTTTAACTACATTAAACATTTAATTAATTTAAAATTTTATCTCATCACTTTTTCCAACACCACACAAATAGTCCTTATCTCTCTACTTAGATCACATGTAGGTGACTATTTGCAAATATAGGCAGTGCATTTAAAATTTAGATAGTGAGCATAAAACATTTTGGTGATCATATAAAAAATGTTAAAATTTACAAATAAATATGTTTTAATTCTCAAAAAAATGTCTCATGCTTCCCTTTCAAATTTTAATCCTTTGTTCATAACACCTATAGGTGTAAGTTCATGGCTACCTAATTGTTTTTTCTTGCATATAACCACAACTATTAATATTGTCTATATAATTAATTTTTAAAGGAGGAAGGTAATAATATCAAATTTAAGAAATTAAAATATACCTATCACAACCCTCTAAATATATTTTCAAAGCGTGAAGATCTAGAAATGGTGAAAATAGGCATGTCATCCCACATAAGACTAGCCTACAAACCTAAGATGATTTGCCCATAAAAACACCTTGTAAAATGAACCAAAGAGTGTAAAAAATTATAGGGAAGAGTCAAAATCTATTGGATCCAATATCAGTGTCTTATTTGTATAGACTTTCCCAAACAAGAGTAAAACCTGTAGGGTGTATAAAATAGCAAGTAGAAAACTATAGTCAACTTCATGAGGATGGTTCATGAAGAAAAAGACACAATTATTTAAAATATTTATATTTAAATTAAGGTCTTTTATTTTAATTCAACATACCAAAATCATTTGATTTTAAACCTCTTCTATTGGCCATACCAAGTACAAACCTAAAGACTGCTTTTACTTGCTAATAAAGGTGAAAAGGGACCATAATGGTTTTGGCACAAAAAATGGAAATTTTAGAGAATATAAAGCATTGATATGGATATAAATAATCTGAATAGTCATATTAAAACCTTATCCCATGTGGCACACTTTATAATGAGCTATACAAGTGCCAAACTCTCTTTTTTCTCAAGAAAACTACCTTTTATTTTGAATAACCTAACACATTTAAATTATGTTAGTTGATTAAGACATATTGGGACATGTGGGACATTAAATAATATTTTTTAAACTTCACACTTCTCAATAGATTGATAAAACTCATTAAATGTACCTTTTTGACCTTCAAATTACTCAAAGGACTATATTGACTAAGGACCAAGGCTAATATAACATCAAATGACTTTAATTAACCTATAAAAAAATATTTTTCCATATGTATTAGACCCCTAAAAAACCTAAAAGTCATTTTTTTACCTAGGGGTTCCCGAGTTTAACATAGAAGTCAAATTTGGTTAACAAAGTGGTGACTCGTAGGGGTAGTATGCCTGATATACTAACTAGACTAGTAGCCTTATCAGTCCATTGGGCTTATGGAGTCATCTAAAGTATAAGACAAATAATAAACCTTTGACCACAATCTTTGATCAAGATAAAACCACTTGACTACCTCAACCACACAAAATAAGGACACACACCAAGCAAAACAAACACACTAACAAGACACACACACACATGTGATCAAGGCTCTTAGGGAAATCAGAGAAAAAACTACTATGTAAAAATAAGAACTAATAATACCTCCTTTACAAGATCAAAATTGAAACTTCTTGATTCATCTTCATGGTGAGATGAAACGTAATGCCAAACATGTTTCTCCTTGGATAGAATGCTTTATGGATCGACCTATTCCATGACACTTCACTTAATCTAAAATCAAGTAGATCATCCTTAAATAGTCTCAAATTTAGATATATTCCTCTTTAAATTTTTTACATACCTCATACTATTTTCCACTCTTAATCTCATGGTCAACTTGTATCTCTTTAGTAGGCATGGCTCCAAGAGGAGTAATTTCATGTTCTTTAAAACATTGAGGCCAATAAGAGCTTGTTCCCTCCTTCAAGAGATGATGTGTTTATCCCAAATAGTTGATAGGATTATAACCCATCTTGATGAATTCAAACATGTCATCATGAAAAGTATATACTTCTTTAAAGGATAGATTTGAAACATTGTTTTTCTTTTGCATACTTACATGAGTGCCAAAGCTACCTTATCCATATTTGACCAGATCATAACCTCCTTAAAGAGGAGTATATCTTACTAAAATTATTTCAATAAATTCATCCAAATTTTTATTAATAACTTGTAATTTCATATCCATGGTATCTTTCATAGTGATGGAAAAATCAATGACCATTTATCCTTCTTGGGCAAAAGGAAAACATTATTCCTCATTAACCCAATACGAATATTCAATATAAGAGATCACCTCTTTATTATCATTTAAAACCTATTGAGGGATATCAATTTTAATCTCAACCTCTAAAATAGTAATTTTATTCTCAATTGATGAAATATATCCCATCTCCTTCTTTGTGATTCTAAGATAGGGTATTTTGAAGTCATGTGACTTAATCCAATGAGGTTTCCAAGGGACTAGGATTTCTTCAAGAAAGAGTTATATTTTTTTTTCAACCAAATGATCATTTTATATTCCCATACCATAGGTCCATCAAGACAAAATGTGATGGGATGAGGACAAGATGAAATAGTTGGCATAAGTGGCACATAGAATTCAAAATCAGATTGAGAATAGAATATAGGGGATTCTTTTAGAAGGTCTTAAGGAAGGAGAGGCAAACCTTAGGCTAAAACAACTTGGTTTTATTACTTACACTTGATAATCACTTCATTCACATATGATTTATCTTGATCAATCTATTGAGGGAAGGTGGATGGGGTGTGTTTAGGCATAGGATCTTCTTTCAGATCTAAACCTTCCATCACACCTTAACTTAGTAATTTCATCTTTCCCTCTAAATCTTCAATTTTCTTGGCTAGGTTATCTTGGAAAAGTCTTTCTTAAATCTCATATGAATCATCATGAGTAAACATGAGAAAATTATTGAAGAAGGGTGGGATGGACTTTCAAAGGATCAACTTCATTCAAAACTTCACACTCCTTATCAACCAAACTTCTATCCTCTTTCTTTCCCCGTGATTCCATTATATTACTCCAACTTAATATGTTAGGATTATAAGTCTCTTTTTAAGGTGGTGGGGATGCAATGTGAGATGGAAATGAGGTATTGAATTCCACTTCCTTTTCTTCTAACATGGACTAATTCATATTAATATTAGCCAACTCAATCTACCTATCAAGATTAGCTTCAAGAATAAGGTTTCTCTTTTTAATTCTCTCTTCCAATTGATTAGGAAAAGGATGAATTTAATATCCTTGATTAGGCTCATGATTAGGGATCAAATATGGCTGATAAGGAACTTTGGGAAGTGGATATGAAGTCTAATAGGTTTGGTAAGGTTTCCTTTCATGAACTATTAGCCTATCCTCTTAGGAAGAAACCAAACCACTCACATCTAGCATCTCACTTTTGAGCCTTTGCCAATTGGCTCTCTTTATAGGTACCCACTCTATTTTAACTAACTCTAATGCATATCTCACCTTATTAATAAGATGACTAAGAACCTATTGATCATATCTTCTTAGAGTATCAAACTCCAACATGTATCTCTCATAGCCCAAAAGTGTTTATTTGAAGGTGGAAATTGATTGACTTGAGAAGTGGTTATGTTGACAAGGTGAAACAAAACATTCAGAATGTTAATTATAAGATTGATACACTTAATTAATGGGTTGATTAGGAGCTTATTAATATTTATAAGGAATGGTACAAGCTTGAAATGTCTCACCAACTTGTGTAATATAGTGCTCAACACAAAAATTACTCATGAAACTTCATTGAAAGAAAGAACACAAAGGAAAAAGTTACCAACAATCTTTAAAATCTAACCTAGGCTACTTGACTAGCTGATATATCTTCAAAGTCACCATTTATGATTGGATAGATGCCTCTAAAGGCTAATCATTGAGAGACAACACCAAAAATATATCAACTTCTTAGACCAAAAGTCCCATCAAGTTTGCCAAAAACTATTGTCATTTGGACTTTCACCCTTTGAGGAGATGGAAAAGTTATCCTCATCCAAGTAGCACAAGGGAAACACCTCTAGTCTTGTGGGTAGCCTAAAGATGAGGTGAATCTCTAGATAGGTCTAGCTCCCTTAATGTACCACTTTGAATTGAAACTACACATAAATTTGGGGGTGAAAAGGGAGATATATAATTGAGATAAAACTATCCTAAGGGGGTGATACACCAAATAATATGATGACTTCAAACTAGTTGCATGTTACACATGAAATCAAGGGATAAACTAAACATAAACTTCTCCAATCTATATATTCTCACATCAATGTTACATTATGAGTTTATGAATGAATGACTTAAGTTATGGGGAATATATAAAATACCTTTAATGGTATTAGTTAATATACTAAATCACTCAAACTTGGACATCTCTAAGAACACTTCACATGCCCTATAAGAAGAGGCTACAAATAGGTGAAATAGTGAAATAACATGTTAAGGAATCCATATTTTTCACTAATAAAGACTCATCATCCAATTTAACACAATATGAATAGTCATGTAATAGGTAAATATTAATAATATTATTGATCAAATGGTATGAAAATGAGTAGGGCTTCACCATACTCAGTAGGAGCATAAGTTACGATGGCCAAAATGGCTAGTTCTTATAGAACTTAAAAGAGAGAGGAGAAGAGAGAAGTCCAAGGGTCACAAGTAGACTTGTAAAGATGATAAAATCAGTTAATTTTTCATGATAAAATGATATGGTATGAACCATGCAAGGTTAAGAAGCACAAGTGTCCATACAAATCATCAAACTCTTGTAAAGTGGCATAAAACTCCTCATTTTGGCTCAAAAACTACCTTCATGATTTGGACCTATTTTAAAGTCCAAAAAAAAATTATTTATAGGTATTATTATTTAAAATAATTGGAAAGGTATCATGAATTCCTCTTCATGCATTGGTTGTAGTTCTAGTCCTTTGGAATCATCCCAAAATGAGATATCATCATTTGCTATCAATAAATCTCCTTTTTCATGCACCTTGCACACTTGGCTTCAAAATTGGAATAATATTATAATTAAAATACATGGGAGGGAGTGGATTAAACCTAAAAATATCCTTCATAGACTTATAATCATTAGGCATACTTTAAAATCAGCTCACATAAAGTTTTTCACCCTTCTCACTAGCTTATCGATTAGGCTTATTTTGACTGGCTAAAATGAGATATATAATTTGGAAAATTAGGATTTTTTTTTAAAATTAAATTAAAATAAATATTTATTAAAAGTCCAAATATTCCCTCAAACTTTATTTAACCTCTTGAAACCTCTTGTAGCTTTTAAAACACACAAAATGGTCAAACATACCCTATTTAGCACCTTGTCCATACAAGTTTGTGCAACCAAAAAGTATGGGAGGGAGCCTAAATTATTCATATACAAGTTAAAATAATCATCATATTCAAAATGGACCATTAGAGTAGCTATCCAACTTTATTTCCTCAAACTTGTCACTAGAAAGAGTTTGCAAGGGTTTTAGCTTGTTTCCACTCTTAAGGTTCGTTCATAAATATGGAAGATAAAATTTGAAAAAAAATTACATAAATTCAAAATTAAATACCTTGATAAACATCCCTAAACCTCTCTGGCTCCCATGCAAAGCACCAAGAGAGATATGAACACTTGAAATCACCTTATCAAGCTTCTCCTTCACTTTCTTATAGCTTTAAGTGGGTTTTGACCTCAAAAATGGTTTTTTATGGATTCAAATACAATTTTGAGGTTTTAACATACCTTTATTGACCTTATTAACATGTTACAATATGTTATATCTCATATTTAATGCTATAAGTGTAACTTCCCTCTTATTTGGGCACTAGGCCTAATGCTTGCTTAATAGGCCTGAGTTGGTTCAAGACCCAAAATGGCATTATCATGATTTATTTTTCATAAAAATATATCAAAAACATCAAATTAAATCCCAAAAACATTATCCAATAGTTTTAAATTCATGTATAAGGCCAAAAGTGGCATTGGTCTCTTATTTGGTCTTTTAGCTTAACCCTACCCAAGTAGGTTTGACTACAACTTTCATGTTCTGGGCCTCCCTATTTATATTAATTCCTTTTTTATAGGTATATAATGATTTAATATGGGTTTTAAAAATCTAATTATATCTTTGAAATATACTATAAACTTTTGAGGAGTTTTATCACCTACCTTCTTCAACTTACCAAGGTTTATGCATGAGAGGAAGTACCCATTGTTTGAGACAAAATAGAGGGTACTTACCCTATTTTCCTAAAATAATTTAAAGTTTTAAAATATTTTCCAAGTGATACAGATTATCTACATAAAAATTTATCTCTTATTATTATGCATAGACCCTACAAAAGCATGAAAGTCTAAGACAAACTTGTTAGAGGCAGCCTGTGTGCAAGAATTTCATAAGGCTATAAAACTATATATTTGGGGATCCTCATATATTTGTATCCATGAAATTTATGTATTAATTTATATTAAATATCACTATTTAGGATTTAAATATTCTCATAAACCATTTACCAAACATTTTTGTATCTTGGATATTACTTTACCTAGACTAGTCAAGCTTGTTGACTGTGTGTAAGAAATCTACTTTAGACTATGTTTTACATTATAAGGACCCTTTGTATTCTTGTGTGAATAATTATGATTTTAATATGTTTTTATAATGGTGATTAATATTATCTAACCTATATTCATATCCTAAACTCTTAAAATTCCCTCACACACCTTGATTTAATCAAGACTAAGTGCAAGCTTGCTTAGTTGTATCCTTATTTGGAAGCCACTTGAAGATGTGTGTGTATGAATTAGGCCTTATAAAAATTAATAATAATTAATTTATAAATGATTTTTGAGACTCATATCACCTATAATTATACTTATCTCACATTAGAGATTGGAAAGATCTCAAGATCAGTCAAGACTAGTTAACTATGTTCTACCTTAGAAGAGCACATGTGGGTGCATGTTTGAAGGTTTTAGAATTCAAAACAGGGTATATAAACCCCATTATTATTCTATTATAGTCATTTTAATATTTTTTATGTTTATCTTCTTCATCCTCATGCTTTTTAACACCAAAAAATACAAAAAATGGTGCTATTACGTGTCTATGGAAAAAACTTTATCCAAGTATCGTATTACAAGAAAGTATTAGTGAATATTTCAGATTATATGAACTTGATAAAAAATTTATTTTGGGGTTTTTGAAATATGAGTGAGTTTTTAGTGCTTCCTTCATGAAGTCAAAACTTATAAATAAATTGGATAAAAATCTAGAGACTTGATTGAGACTATATGTTTCATGTTATTCTATGGATAAGTTTCTAGATGACAGAGTAGTAGCAACATGGAGTTCTATAGTGGAAATAGGAGGCATGACTAATATATCTACCAATACAGAGGAAGAGAATATTGAGACCAAATATGGTATTGACATGGTAGATGTAAATCACACTTCTGATGAGAAAGTTTCTTGAGTATTATTTTAGCTACTTGACTTTTAGATTCATATGTATGGCAATTACTTTTTTCTGAAATATTTCTTATTCTTTCATCTTCAAATACATTTAATTATGTAATATATTTCCTAGATGTTATAATCTTGAATCTTATTCAATACATTGGAATTAATATATATTTTTTTGTCTTATTAAAATTCTATGTATTTCAAATAGTACTTTATCTTTTGCAATGCATTTCATTCATTAATAATCATAATTCTCATTAACATTGTACAGAGCATTACCTTATAGAATTCATTGACGAGAATATTGATACTGAATATGGCACTAACATGGTAGATGAAAGTCACACTTACGATGAAAAAGTTTCTAAAGGATCATTTCCACTACTTGATTTTTGTTTTGATAAGTATAACAATTACTATTTTCTAAAATATTTCTTATTCTTTCATCTTAAAAATTCAAATACATTAAATTTTGTAATCTATTTCTTAGATGTTACAATCATGAATCTTATTCAATACATTGGATTTAATATTTTTTGTCTTATTAAAATTCTATGAATTTCAAATAGTAATTTATCTTTGCAATGCATGTCATTCATTAAGTAGCAATCATAATTCTCATTAACATTATACAAAGAATTTCTTGATAGCATTCATTGACGCATACAAGTTATATGTCTAGACATGCATGGTACACCATAGGACACCAATTCTCTTGTAATTATAACTCCAATTATTAAGATTTATTTTTATACATACATAATAGTATATCTATAATTATTCCATAGAATATTTACTTTACAATAGGATATGTTTCCTACAACTACTACAATATACAACTACTACAACTATATAGAAAATATTCTTCCTATACTTGGAACTTGGGGTCACATATTTTCAAATTCCACCACAATCAATCAATTCAATGATACAATGACTAAAACAATGTAAGAATGCATTCCAATCTACATCTATTAGAATAATATAAAACCAACAATGCATTCAATACTATAACTACTAGAATAGTATAATTCCATAGAATATTTACTCTACAATTGGTTATGTTTCAACTACTACTACAATATAAAACTACTACAATATTCAAATACTACAACTACTAGAAATATTTTTCCTATAGTTGACAATTAATGCATTCAATTCTAAAACTACTATACCAATTTTACAATGCATTCAATGCTACAACTACTAGAATAATATAACACTAACAATACATTCAATATTACAACTACTAGAATAGTATAATTACATAGAATATTTAATACAATAGGGTATGTTTCCTACAACTACTACATATATTTTTTTATATATTTAGGTTTTGATATTTCTAAATTTCACCACAATCAATGCATTCAATGCTACAACTACTAGAACATTATAGACATGCATTCAAACTCTACAACTATTATATTTAAACTACTATAACATTCTATCCATCCATATAATATTTACTTTACGTTTTCTCCATACAATATATAAACTTGACCACAATACATTATATATATATATATATAATATTAAAATTATATAGCTAAGAGTATTTGGAACAACTATAAAATATCATTTAATAAAGCAAGTGTTTTTCAAATAAACATGATATAAATTGTTTTAAATAATATAAACCATCATTGTGAACAATATAAACTCAGACATATCATAATTTTTATTTTTAAGACTCTCCACCCCATTGCTACTTGCCATCCACACCCATGAAAACCCCACTATCTTGATCTATCTATGGAACTGCATCCTATATTATCACTCCTTCCTTGTGAATATCCTCTATAGTAGAATTAATTTGTGCAAGAATCACCCTCTCCTCATTCACTATATCTCATGTTGAAATAATTATAGGATCCACATCTAATTTTCACTTCAATAAAATGCTTGGATTCATACCACGCTCTTTAATTATTTTCTTCAAAGTGTTGTTTTATTTATTTAATAGAACCAACTTTTCCTTCAATGTAATTTCTAAGGAGATACTTTAATGGGTGTTTTTAAAATGCACATTAATAATATGTGATTCTTGCTTCAAATTTTCATATTTTTCTTGAAAACAATAAATAATGTGTCAAGCACATACAAAGATATTATAAAAATCACAATACATATTACAGATAAAGAAAACTTACCACAACTTTACCTTTCTTGGCTTGGGTAATAGTAACAAGGTTGATGTCTTTACCCTATTTATTGAAATACACTTGGGCTTCTCCATTTAAATTTTTTAACTTGTTTATCATAATATCTAAAATCTTATCATTGTAGACATTGTCCACAAAGATCAATCTAGATTGAGATTTTTGGAATAAAGCATCAATTTTTTAGGGTTCATTTTGAACAAAAGAAAAAAAAATCATTGTTTCAAAGTGTTTATGATAATTAGTATTGGATTATTTGATAAGTGATTTTGCCCTTATCTCCCATTGTTTTAAATCATTAAACTTGTTAATAACACCATCCTTCAAATTGGCAAGCATATTTTACAAAACTAGATTATCCAATTAAAAAACTAGTAAGGGAATCCTTAGAGACATTTAAAGTATCAATGTGTGGTGGGGAAGAGGTAGCTAGGGAAGAGGTATCCATAGGAGGTACTTGTGAAGGCACATTAGTAACTTGAATAAATTCATGTGGATTAAATCCACCAATAACCATGGGTCTACTTTCAATGATAAGAAACTCTTCATCTAGATCAATCTACTACAAACATGTAAGTCTCTATGCACTTGAAAGGAAACCAACAAATAAATTTAGAAAATCATAAATTTGTAACATTCCTCAACTTTGTGCAGGGAGGGTGATGTTCTTTCCTCTTATCTGAATCTAGATGGGGTGGGGGGGAAGTGGCATACTTTGAGGTCTCCTGATAGATGTTGGGTGGATTGAAAATAAAAATTATTCAAAAATGGTAGATTCAAAAACATAAAATTAAATCGAATTCAAATTGAATTTGTTAATGTTATTACCTATCAATATGACTACCTCATCCATTATGATTGTCCATGTCAGAGTTATCTCTTCTCCTCTTTACATCTTTATGGGAGTTGGCTCTTTTCATCTCATTTTGATTGTGGGAGATACATGGGTGTTTCACCTATAGCTAAAAAATTAGTCATTTATCTAGTTAATTAACTTGCAAATTCTAACAAACTTCAAATCAGAAATAAAGTTGTAATGGAAAACATTGATTGTGTTGTGTTGAAGAATCCTCAATAAAAATGTTTTGAGAGTCAACTATAGAAAAAATAATATGAAAATTATTTTTTTCCATTGAATAAAATAAGTAAAAGACATTAAAATAAATTTGGGGGAAACTAGTAGTAGAGAAGAAACGTAATTAGTTCTTGGGCATTTTGTAATTCAAAATGAACTGATCAAAGTCTCTATGGACTATGTATCACTAGAGCCCTTTGGAGAATGTCAAACTTTACTTACCACCTATTTTCTTGTGTTATAAACATGCACTCTCACCTGTAATAAATACTTGGCTAAAAATGTTAAAATTTAAAATATATATAAAGCAAAAAAATGAGACTTGGGAGAACTAAACTTACCTCTTGTTCCTTGAGAGACAAATCATTAGCCTTCTTTTTTTGATGGAATGCAGTGGGAATTTTAGTATTATAAATTTCATATAAGGCATTGAAGTACAAGGCTAGAATGTAGTTAGAATATATAATGGTGGAAGTGTCCTTAGAGAAAGCAAAATTCAATTTTGCCCTAATCTTACTGGATATAACTATGCACCAATCACATACAACACCCAAAATAGAATGAAGAATATAATAAATATCCTAGAAGGGAATGTTTGATGGTCTTTCCTAAAATACAATTTTTTCTTGAAATAAATGGACAATAGAGTTAAGAAATGGATTGGTGATTTTTTACATAGGGATCCCCCTTTGATTTAGACTATTGTAATGAAAATAAAAATGTAAAACATGAAATTGAATTGGGATACCAAAATACTTATAATAAATTATTTTGGTATAATTAAGAAATGCTAATTTCATTAATAAATTGAAAACTTATCAGTGGGGTCAATAGACACTTTGTATATCAACTCTAAGTATTTTCTATTGACATTAGATAACATAACCTTGGTGCTAAAAAAACTTGAATTGTGTCCTTAGAGAAAGCAAAATTCAATTCTGCCCTAATCTTACTAGATATAACTATGCACCAATCACATACAACACCCAAAATAGAATGAAGAATATAATAAATATCCTAGAAGGGAATGTTTGATGGTCTTTCCTAAAATACAATTCTTTCTTGAAAGAAATGGACAATAGTGTTAAGAAATGTATTGGTGATTTTTTCCATAGGGATCCCCCTTTGATTTAGACTATTGTAATGAAAATAAAAATGTAAAACATGAAATTGAATTTGGATACCAAAATACTTATAATAAATTATTTTTGTATAATTAAGAAATGCTAATTTCATTAATAAATTGAAAACTTATCAGTGGGGTCAATAGACACTTTGTATATCAACTCTAAGTATTTTTTATCAACATTAGATAACACAACCTTGGTGCTAAAAAAACTTTCATTATAATGTGGTAGACCTATTAAATTATGTATATCCAACGGAAAGGTGCTAAAGGATATGGTTTTATTATTAATCTGGATGTGTAAATAGATCTTACTATGGTTAAAATAGCCAACTATAGATCATATGATGTTGTTGTTGATATCCATATCATATTGAGGCATTTACACCAAGCCTTTAAACTAGCATTGATTAATCCAATCAATAAATAATTTAGGCTATTCTAACATTTGAAAGAAATTCAGACACAATAGATTTTTAAAAACATAGTTCTTGAACCCCCCTGATTGACTCTATGTTTTCATGGATGTGGAAACCATTACAAGCCTAAAAAATTTAAGCTAGAAGTAGGTAGGTACTAGGTTTAGGGTTTGGGTAGGTTGAGTTTGAAGCAGGAAGGTTGAGTTGGAAGTAGGTTGTAGGAGAAAAAACTTTTGAGCAAAGTGTTAAATTGAGGTCATTGTAGTGTTATTTATAAGCAAGTAGGGGAATTGGAGAAACTAATTATTATGATCAGTCACTGGTAATAGGTTTTATTGTATTATGTCAATTAAAAGGATCATGAACACATGGTATCAACATGGTGTCACGTGCAAAGATTATGACATGTGGTAGTAGCATGGCTACATGGAACTACATGTTTATATGGTGTTGTGGGATAGAATGGGCCATGTAACTTTATGGTATTGCATGAAACCATAGTTCCAAGTGACATCATGGTGATGAATGATAGGATGATGTTTTATGGTGGTATAATGGTACATGATAACATCAATCATGTGAAAATATCATGTTTCATGATGATATGGTGTCATGTGACTATATTTTATCATGTGATAGCATGCTATCATGAAATAGTATCATATCACATGATGGCATGTGGTCACATGATATTATAATGTCATGTGATGATATGGTGTCACATAAAATCATATTCTCATAGGACAACATATTATCATGAAATATCATATTATCATGTGATAGCATATTGTCATCTGATAACACATTATTGCATGACAATAATTATTACTACTCAATGGTGTCATTTTTCCCAATAGTGTATTGATAGGTGGGAGTGTAATGTTTCCTATTAGTAATATGATGCTTGGTGGAATAATGAATTGACCAACATGTGATCCTATTCCATCATAGTATCATGGAAAAAAAGGGTTATTTTCCACCTACACTATGCACTCTAATTTGACAAAAAAGTAAATAAGATTCACCTAAACAAATCTAGGGGGTTTTATATCATGGCCTCTTAGAGTGAACCATGACTAGTGATAGTATTGTCTTTAAATTTAAGGTTTCCATTTTTTATATCAAGTTTCTTTTTAAAGTAATGATCTTCATCATGAGTGTTTTTGTCACAATAATTACACTTTAAATTTTTATTAAGTTTAGAGTTAGATTTTTTTATCTTTCTTATCATGTTTATTATTGGACTTGACATGTTCTTCACCAATACTATGCTATTGCTTAGAAAAAAAGCATGTCCATTAGTCTTAAGACTACCAAATTGAATCAAATTGTTTTCTTCTTGACACAACAAAGTACAAAATAATTCAAATGTTAACATAACAAATAGAGTAGGAAGATCTAGTTGAGAATGAATATAGTAATAAAATACTAAAAAAGGTTGAGACAAACACTTTTTCATGATAATATGAATCAAATTAAAATCATAAATTTTAACACCGAAACCAACTAGTTGAGAATGTAAGGAATGAATTTTAATCAAGAAATCATCCATAGGTTTAAAATTATTGTACTTCAAATCAGACAATTGATCTTCAATTTGAATTTTGTGAGATTTATTTACAACATCATCAGTAGATTTAAGTTTAGACCAAGTAGTGAAGGCAAGAGAACAACCATCAATATAGATATGTAATTTGGGGGTCATGGCCATGCCAATCAATCCTAAGACCTCATCATTTTTTGCTTGTCATTTCTCTTGAATTTCTACTGAGGTAGTCTTAATATCTGGTTGAGGATATGTGTTGCCTACTACACATACCAAATATTTGAAAGTGAAAATATATTGCATAAACAATTTTCATAAATGGTAATTGGTGGACAGAAGTTTAAATTTAGGAAAAAATTGAGTCATTTTTCCATGAAAGCTCACTAAATATTTGGAAAATGAATAGGCAAAAAATCACTTAAAAAATAAATGTGTAGGAGGGACAATAAACCAAAGGAAGACTTTATGGAATGCAAAAGGAATAACTAAGAAAAAATTTGGAGCTGAAAATAAGATATGTGAATTGCAAAAAAAATGATTAATTATTAATTTTCCCAAAAGCTCTAAAAAATATTTAAAGTAAAGAATTTTCCTCTTTTTTTTAAAAAAACTTTAAGTAATGAAAATGTTTTGAAAAAAATTTGATAATTTAAATAAATTCCAATAAGGATTTTAAACCTTGGAAATTTTTTAATAAATAAGGACTTTAAAAAACAAATATCCTTTTTTTTAAACATTTTGAGAAGTCTAGAACAATAATAATAATAAAAGTTTATTTCTTTTTAAAAATAATTTGAAAATTTATTATTATCATTATAAATTAAAAAAAGCTCACAACATGCAACTTATAAAAACAAGATTCAATATCAAGAAGGTATTGTTTAAAAATTTAAAAATGGCCTTAAAAAGATTTGATTTTTTTAAAACTTTAGATAGATGCATGTTTAAAAAAAAGGTTAAGTGCCTCATGCAAAGAAGGAATATGAATTGAAGAAATAAGGTAAAGAAAGTTTAAGTTTTTTTTTTAACTTGTATCTAAATCCTCAATTTTTAAGATGCCAATAGAAATAAATAAATTAGAATTAATTTATAACAAAATTTGAAAACCAAACACCTTATGTAGAGAAGAAGGTGTTAAACAGAGAAAAGAAACATTGAAAAAAATTAGAATGCTCATAATGAATAAAGCACCCAACTACATAAGAACAAAATGTATAGTTTCCTAGGGAAAAAGAAGGAAAGAGAAACTTTTAATTAATTTTTATACAAAACTATGTTGAGGTGACTTGTTGAAAAAAAATATTAATACCTAGAAGGGAG
Organism: Torreya grandis; assembly: GCA_037957365.1. Taxonomy (NCBI): domain Eukaryota; kingdom Viridiplantae; phylum Streptophyta; class Pinopsida; order Cupressales; family Taxaceae; genus Torreya; species Torreya grandis. The sequence goes on from JARHVA010000475.1 coordinate 1,032,911, forward strand.
GTGAGTGCCTCTACTAGAAAGAAGGGCACTAAAATAAAATAGGGGCTAATACTTGGTTATTGGAAGCCAAGAGAAGAGGGGTGATGTATATCTAGGATTGAAGGAAAGGAGATAAGAATAAAATATTCCAACTAGATCTTGTTCTCTATAAAAAACTCTCAAATTTTTTTTGAGCAACCAAAATTATAGAGATAAATATGGCATGAACAGAGCTAAAAAAAATTTTGAGAGTAAACCAGAAAGATTAAAAGACTGAATATTAAAATTTGAGTTTGAATGTTATCTTTAAAAATGATTAAAAATGAATTAATTTAATTTAATTTAATGAGCAAAAATATCTATGAAGAAAAAAAGATATAATAAAATGGTAAATATTCATTAATAACAATTGGCAAGAAATTACTAAAAAGTTGATTTAAAAATCAGAGGGTTAGAAAAAAATTAAATATGAATGTAGACAAAACCTAAAAAATATGTTAGAAACCACTAATTTAAATAAGGAGAGGGAAAAAATATTTTTAATAAATAGCAAGGGTTAGATCTTGTACAAAAAAATCTAAGTAGTCTCCTTAAAAATATCTACACACTTTCAAAAAAATGTCATTAAAATGATAATAGATATGATATCATGAAAGTATTTTAACCTAAGAAATATCATTAATGACAAGCATGAAAGTGAGATAAAAATAAGAATGCATAAATAAACTAAGTTACCTCTCAAAAGCAAACCAAAGTGATAAGAGATTTAAACTTGGAAATTGAATGTATGGGAGAAAATCCCATGTGATCTTATTATAAGTCTTGCAACAAATATATCCATAATTAAAATATTTTATCAAAATCACAAGATAAGAATATAAAGAGCTAAGTGATTATTAGTGAATAAAAGAAGAGAGGAAGAGCTTTTTTATAGAGCTATAGGAGGAAAATGGGAGTTACATAAAATCCCATTATGACCTTATAATCCATCAAAGTGTGTGCCAATTTTATCCTAATCCCTTAAAAATATAATTTAAATGTGTGCTAGGTGGATAAAAAAGTTACTCATGCAAGTAACTCTCAAATCCTAAAGGAGAATAAAGGAATGAGTGACTCTTCAATAAATTTGGATTTATGTGAATTAAAATTCACATAAATATAAATTAATCACACATGTAAAAGAGACTTAGGATAAAATAAATTATCCTAAATAAATTATAAACCTAAAAAAAACACACAAAACACAAGGAAAAACACACATAATAAGACAAACTGAAAAGAAACACATATATGTTCACTAGAACACTTATGAAACACAACACAGCTAAAATAAAATACACACACCTATTATACTATTTAAAAACCTCACTCTTGAGGTGAAATAACTTCTCATACATTACCTAGGGTCAAATATGGTCCCCCTTACATCTTTGTCACTCTATGAAGTCATCCTAGCATGAGGATCATGCTCATCACTAATCACTTGAATGTGTGTGGTCAAGAAGCCTACCACCTTTGAATCTTCTAATGTATGCAAGTGAAATATTTGGGACCTTCATCCATTATATTTATTTTTATATAATTACCTTGATTATGGCTAAAACTATTGTGATCTCCATCATATCCATTGGATAGTCTCCAAAAACGTGTAGATTGGAGTGTATGATAGTATTTTCAACCTTGTCTTCTTCTAGGATAGGAAGTGATTGATGTTTGAAAGCATAAACATAATCTTATACTTGATAATATACATTTGGATCTGACTCAACATTAGGTGGGTCTCCTGACTACTCTTGAGGCACAACAACTTATACCATAACCTCACTATCCATGTCCAAAACATTTTGGACACTAGCTCATCAAATTACTTCATGGCAGTAGGTTATTGATTAGCATAGTGACCCTAAAATTTATCATTTATGGAATAATTATCAACATTATCATTAGTCTCATTATAAACCCTAAAATTAGATATATAATCTCTTGGAGAAAAGGGAGACTCACCCAACTTGTCAAATTTTTTGCATATGGCATTGAGATTTTGCCATAGTTATTCTTCATTCACAATGTGAAAATTTTCTCCATATTAATTGGGACACTTAAGATCATGTTTTTTAGAGTCATTAACCAAATAAAATTCATATTTATTTAGATAGTATGTAACATTACTAAGTTGATCAAACTCATGACATATGACATCAAACCTTTGTCACAAGTTATTATCATCCACTTCATGATTATCATCATTGAAATCATCCTCATCAATGAAAGGGATAAATATATCATTTTTACCACTATTTTTCTAAATTATATTCATCAAAATATTATCATCATACTCATGAATCATATAGTTACCTTCAACAACATGAGACTATTTGACAATTATTTCAGCTCCTTCAAATGACTCTTCATGCATGATAAGTCCCAAGATCAATTTATTCAAAGTATGCATAAGTATCATGTCCATATGTATCTACACCATACTAATCCAATAAAAAATTATATATTACTTCAATATTATAAATTCCATAATCCACATTAGGCTCTTCCTTCTCATTGATCACGTATTTCAAGTTAGAGCTTGTTTCAATGTAAGGCTCAATATGAAATCTTGCAAGAGGTTGAGTTATAATGGTTAGTTTGGTCCCATATATTTTTATAAATGATAATAAGGACCAATTAGTTTAGAGATATTCACATATCTTGTCTATAAAATATCTTGAAATCTATATTGTAAAGTGAGCAAGGAGATCAATAGCAACTATGTCTTGGAGGAAAGGAAAGCTAGGACAATCATGCAAGAAAACCTTCAAAATTTTTATCATTAATATTAAATTAGAAGGTGTAAAATATATTTATATAAATCCTTTGATATGATTCTTATATTTTATTCCCAACATATCAGCTACAACTTTGAGAATGACTGAAGTATAAGCTCCACTATTAACTATGCAATTGTGGACCAACTTGTCACCCACTATGAGAGTTAGATAGAATGGTGGAGGTTTATAAACCATTTTATATAGTTAAAAAAATGGTATTAGGAATATTTTTAAGGATAAAATGACTATGAATTTGAATTTAATAGGAGTGACTATTATAAATAGTAGATAATTTCTTTTGTAATAACTCTTTTTGGCTAGGTATATGAATAACATCCCACAAAGAGATTGATGCTTTGGCACTTTTCAAATAATACGCTATGTTTATATCATTAGTACTCACCTTTTATTGAATAATTGGAGGTAAATAATTTATTTAAACTTGAGTAATTGAGACACCTTGAGTAGATCTTACCACATTTTGACTTGAAGATGGTGTAGGAGCTTTTGGAGTTGCCATGCTTGGCTACCATGAAGAAGGATTGGAGGAGATTTTAGGAATGTTATTTTCACCTCATAGATCCTTCCTCTTTTCCCTTGTATTTTTTGAAATAGAGGATTTTTTATTGAGTACAAAAGTTTCTTTGACCAATAATTTGGTGAAACTTTCTCCATGGGCTACCAATCTTCATTTGCTTGCATCATGACCTCATCTTCAGTTCATAGGAGAGGAGTAATCCCTCCTTGAGAAATAATACATTAATATTTACCTTAATTATAATCCATGAATTGGCATTTTTTCCATATTTCCCCTTGAACCAAATTACTATGCACTGGTGCCATATCTCTTGCATTGGTGGTAGAGTTAGGATTGTACACATTGGTAGGCTTATTAGGCTTAGGATTCCATTGACCTATTCCACTTCCATATTGTTTATAATAAGGATATGAATTTTTATATTAACCTTGTTATATATTATCTTACTGAGTTTAGATATTATCATTTAAATTTTTACATATGGATCCATGACATTTTTTGCCTTCTTAGGAGCAGCCTTAGTCTTGATAGTGACATTAAGAATTTGAACCACAGCTGGAATATCAGAAAAATTATGAGACAGTGGGGGAATATAAAACTTAGGAGGTAACCTTCCAAGTTGGATGAGACCATTCTCAACTTTGATATAAAGTTAATATGCTTTGGAAAGAGTGAAACCACCCATGGATTGAAATATGATAGTAATTTCAGTACTAATGTCTCTCAAGTAGGTAAGGAACACAAAACTAGGAGGTGGACTCATGGGAGGAGTCAATCTACAGCAAGTCTCTTGAAATCTCCTTTAATTCATACATTGTTTCTTTATATCCTATTTTAATCACATTGAGATGATGTATGAGATAGGCATGGTCACTTTCATTTCCAAACCTTAAGGTCAACAACACTCCAAAATCATCTCATGATGCAATGCATCTAACTTCTAGAGTATTATACCAATCAAGATATTTCCCTCTAAAAGGCATGGCAAGGAGTATAATGGAAATTTTATATTTAGTTAATATGGAAGATAAAAAATTTAGAGATATCCCTAATATGTTCACTAGGTGTAACATGATTTTCACCATTAAATATGGGAACACCTTTTATGGCATTGAGAGGAATGGTATTGTATGCTTGAAGGTGAATTGTATTTATAGTATTAAAGGTAGGTAAATAATGATTTATAGACATAACTTCTTCAATATATTCAATTTATTTAACCTCTTCACTTTCTTAGATTCCTTCGCTAGAAAAACCCACTTGGTCTTCAAAGGGCAGATTAGGATGGGGATATTGAACTTCAAGAGCAAGTTCAAGCTAAATAGGTGGATTAATTTTTAGTTGAACACTCTACTAGATGATGACATAGTGAGAACCATGAATTATGAGATCAAGTTAATGACAAAATAATGGTCTTGAACCAAATTTTACCTTGATGGAGTTTCCAAATGCTAATTATCACACCAATTTGTAGTAGATATTGTTAAGACCAGCATCCACCTTGACAAGTTGTCTTAAAAACAATGGTCCCACTAGATGTGCTACAACTATTTTCATCAAATATTGTACCCTAGAATAGGATTTTCAAGCCTATTCTAGATTTGGGCAACATGGGAACACTTTAAAGTATGTGGGTATACCTATAGTGGATGTGAGCCTCTAGATTTAAGGGGCTAGCTCTTTAAATGTATCTGGAAATGCTTATCACCTATATAATGTTTACTTGTGGGTAAAAGAGTTATAAAATTACATGAAATGAACATAATCTAAGGGGGTGATACACCAATATATTTTACACATTATAATCATACTTCATCCACTAAGAATTATGGCATACAAACTAACTTCTAAGTCCTAAAAGGTTTCTAACATGAGTGTTTCAATATAGAGGTGAGATGTATGAAGTAACATAAGGCACACAAACCAGAGGGTATATTTCACACTCAAAAGATAATAATACACTTTAAAATATCCTATTAGAATAGGAACTCTTTCACAAACATGAAAGGATAAGGAAATAAAGGACAGAGAATTATCACTTTAAATCACCATAAATCACTTGAACACTTGGAAAATTATTTAATAACTCAAGACTAGACTTACATTAATGTTCAAAGGAACAATATAATGTCATTCTAGTAGGGGTTCTCCATACATGGTATGGTATTAGATTAAAAAGGCTTGAAACTACTTATAAAACTTGAGAGAGAAGTGGGGAAATAAAAGTCCAAGAGTCATAAGAACACTTGTCATGCTGAGAGGAGGAGTTACACATGTATTACAATGAAGTAAGTGATATACCATGAAAGGAATGATATGATAAATTTCCTTCCAAGTTATGAAACTCATGAAATGTGGCATAAGACTCCTCATTCTACATAATAAAATTATCTTCATCATTTAGACATTTTGGAACATCCCACAAATAACTAGGGATAGATATCATGATTTCACTAAGAGGGAGTGGTTTTAGGCATGCTCCACCATGCATTGGTTGCATCCTTAGTCATTTGGATTCATTTGAAAGTAAGCCATCATTGCCTACAGTCAAAGAAAATCCTCTTTCACTCACCCCTCACACTTGTCCTAAAAATTGGATTTAGTTTTCTATGAAAATATATAAAAATATGTGAATGACACTTGTAAATACCCTATATTTCCTTAGAATACTCAGGTAGATCTTAAAAGGCCACACTCTTGAAGTTCTCACCCTTCTCACTATTTTGCTCACTTTTTTGATTTTGAATAGGTAAGATGAAGGTGATGGTAGACACATTTAAGAGTTTTTATAAATCATTAAATGATCATATAGAGTTATATTAAGTCTTTATACTTATCCAAAAGTTGGTTTTATCTCTTTAAATTACTTAGAACATGAAAAATACCCAATACACTCAAAGAAATCCAATTTCCCTCTTGTCTGTACAAGTAGGGAACAACTCAAGTGGATGGGAAATGTATTTAGAGATTAATTTTCAAGGTTAAGTCACTTTCATGATCATTCCATATCACACACACACACACACACACACACACACACACACACACACACACACACACACACACACACACACACACACACACACACACACACACACACACACACACACACACACACACACACACACACACACACACACACACACACACACACACACACACACACACACACACACACACTCACACACGCACGCACACACACGCACGCACGCACACACACACACACACACACACACACACACACACACACACACACACACACACACACACACACACATCCATACTTATTTTTCCAATTGGGTCCTTATCAAAGGTTTTATAGGGTTTTAGGTCCTTTTTACTCTTAAAATTGTTCATAGAGATATGATGTTGTAATTGAAAAAAAAATCCACAAGATCATTTATTAGGACCAATTTAAACCTCCCAAAACTCCTTGGACCTCCATGCATGACCTATAAGAATATTTGATCATGTAAAATTACCCCATCAAGCTTGGTTCCTCATTTTTCATAGGCCTAAGTTGTTTCTAAACCAAAATTAGATTTCTTGTGAACTTATTTACATACATACAATTCAAAAACATCATATATTAATTCATGAATATGCTATAAACCATTTTAATTCTCTCCTAAATTTGGAAGTGATACTAACTTACCATTTGGCCTTTAGGCCAAAACCTTGCCTAATAATCTTGTCTAAATCCTTGCAAGTATAGACCACCATGTTGATATTATTCCTTATATTTAAGTTTTATTATGTTTTTTTAGGTTTAATTAAACTTTCCAAACCTACTTTAAAGTTCCAATTATCCCGTAGATCATCTGATCATCTTTTCCCCCCAAACTTATAGGGTTTGCACTCTAAGAAAGTACCCTCTATTTGAGACAAAATAGAGGGTACTTACCCTATTTCCTTAGACAAAATAATTTTTTGAGGAGATTATCCAAGTGATTTATATTATCTATACTAATTTTCATCCCTTTATTATATCATTAGACCTTATATCTCCTTCAAGTCCCAAGATGGATTGTGATGAAGGGGACTATATGCAGGGTTTAGGATATAAAGTATTGAATGTGTTATTTGGGTCTTTCCCTAAATTATTCCCATATAATGAGGTCTATTTAGGTGAATTACATAATTATATAGGTCTTTACAACACATTTTTCATCTTAAATCCTACCAACACTTCTCATTGCATACCTCTCCATTTTATTGGTTCAGACTATAGACTGTATCCCTATTTTGGAGGGGTCCTTGTAGGTCATCAACATAGTTAAAATCTTGAGAACAATGCCCAAATATATTCCTAGTGTCCCCAAGGTCAGTTGGAATTCTCTTGTAACTAATTTCCTCATGTTCATGCTATGTTCATAATGAGATCACTACTTTCTTGTTCACTATATGTAATAGTCAACTATAGTTGACTTTATTGAGGAAAATGAGGATGTAGGTAGTCATTACTCCTTGAAAACTATGCAACATTTTATTTTTAAATCCTCTAGGATATTTTGGAGTCACCTTAAATCAATATAATTTGTTATCTCCATTATTAAGCCCCTACTATGGATGATGTAGGAGTTTGTACCTAGCTTTAGGTTGATAGTTTCAAATGAGAAGACACCTATAGGTGTAGATAGGCTCAAAACTTTGTATATCAAAATATTTTGATGATAATTAGGTTAATTGGTATGAATTTCCTCTTAATAAGATAATTTAAACATGAATACATACCTTATTTTCACTTTTAAATGCTAGAGTAATCTAGAAACTCAAATCATGTAGATGACAATGAAGAAAATTAGTGAATAAAAGAGAAACTTTGATGCAATAAAAGATCAACTTTGAGGCCCCCAACTACTACTTTCCACTAGTAAAATGCCTCTTTTTTTAAATGATTTTATCTTAATATTTATTCATAGAGATTTGATATTGTAATTCCAAAAAAAATCCACAATATAAATTATGAGGATCCATTTTAAACTCCCCAAACTCCTTATACCTCCATGCATGATGTCTAAGAAGACGTGAGCATCTAAAGTTACCCTATCAAGCTAAGTTATATATGAGCCAAAAGTGGATTTCTTGAGAAATTATTTACATACCTATATTTTTAACACATCCTATATTATTTCATGAACATTTTCTAATCCATTAGAATTATTTCCTAAATTTGGAAGTGAAACTAACTTACCATTTGGGCTTTAGGCCAAAACCATGTCTAATAGGCATGTATGCATCCTTGCAAGTATAGACCACCCTGTTGAGATTTTTCATTATGTGTAAGGTTTATTATGTTTTTTTATGTGTAATTAAACTTTCCACACCTCATTTAAAGGTCCAATTATCCCCTAGCTCATATGATCATCTTTTCCACCAAGACTTGCAAGGTTTGCACTCTAGGAAAGTACCCTTTATCTGAGAGAAAACAAAGAGTACTTACCCTATTTCCTTAGAAAAACTAATTATTTTATGATATTATCCAAGTGATATATATTATATGTACTAATTTTCATCCCTTGGTCAGATCATTATACCTTCCATCTCTTTCAACTCCCAAGATAAACTATGATGAAGGGGACTGTGTGTAGGGTTTAAGATATAGATTGTTGACTATGTTATTTGGGCCTTTCATTAAATTATTACCATATTTTGAGGGTATATTGAGGTGATTAAATAATTTTGGATTTATTTACAACACATTTAGGATCTTAATCCCTACCAACACCTCTCATTGCATACCTCTCCATTTGACTAATTTAGATTGTAGACTCTATCCTTATTTAGGAAGGGTCCCTATAGGTAGTCCCACATGGTTGTAAGTTTAAGAACAATACAAAAATATATTCCTATAGGCACCAATATTATTTTTCATTTTATTGGACCTATTTTCCTCACTTTCATGTTATGTCCATACTAAGAGCACTACTTTCTTGCTCATTATTTATGATAGTCAATAGTGGTCAACTTTGTTAAGGTAAAAATGGATATAAGTAGTCATTAATATCTAAAAAATATGCCACATGTTCTTTATAAATCCTTTGGGATATTTTTTAGTCACCTTTTATCATAAAAATTTGGTATCTCCATGCTTAATCCCCTACTATGGATGATGTAGGAGTTTGTACCTAGTTATAGGTTGATAGTTTCAAAGAAGAGGACACCTATAGGTGTAGATTGCTCAAAACTTTGAATATAAATTTATTTTTATGATAATTTGGTTAATTGGTATGAATTTAATCTTAATAATATAATTCAAACATGAATACATGCCTTATTTGCACTTGGAAATGTTAGAGTAATATAGAAATTCAAATCTTGTAGATGATAATGAAGAAACTTAGTGAACAAAAGAACAACTTTGAGGCCCCCAACTAGTACTTTCCATTAGTAAAATTCCTCACTCTCTTTTGAAATTATTTTATCCTATGTGTTGGATACAATATATGCACATTTATTTGCATCTAAACTCCTGATAACCTTGTCATATGATATCAACAAAATGACAAGGTGCTATGTTTTGTACTTTTAGAGAAATGGTCCCTAAATACAATCTTTTCATATTTGATCATGGTTTTCAATCCCATTTTCCAAAATAACACTTCAAGAATTATTTTCATAGTCTTACCCATATCTTTGTCACTTTAGGAACATTTTAAAACATGTTCTAATCTCCTCTAATCAACTTCTCCAAGTCTCTGTTAGTGTCACTTATAGGTGGACATTCCAATGTGTGGGCAGTGGATGAACTTATAGGTGGTATACATGGTTTGTGGGTTTAAATGATGTTTTTTACCTTTCAAATTATCCAAATAGACTCTTATTATTATATATAATCATATCTAGCTTAGATATTCCCTCTAGACATGATTGGTTCCCATGAGGGTACCTATAGGTGTACTTTGAGTTGCATATAGGAAATAAACATGAGATGGTCAATGCACTCAAGGAATTTGACTTCATGAAAAATTTATATCCCATAAATGTATTAAAATGAAACATTATAATGTTGAAAGTTTTAAGACAAGATCCCACACCTCATTTTAATGTCTTCCCTTTTTGTAGGCACCTATAAGTGCATCTCTATGGTGTATGACTGTATGAGTGACTGAGTTGGCTATCATAGTCCCTTTTTTTCCAAGTGAAAATATTTTAGTTGAATTTTCCTACAATTATAATGTGTTCAACACTTTTAGTACCTCAATCACAATCCCATGGATGTGTTTTAGAGCCTTACATAGCTCACTTAACTGACTGTGTATGACAATCATAGAGAAAACTAATTTTATGGTATTTATTACTATAGTTACATGGATGGTTGCCTTGAATAATTATATTTAAAGTAAATGGGACAATGATAAAAATTAAAACATGGAAATATACCCATATTCACTCTCTAAAACTAGTACCAAGGCATGAATATTTTGAAAATTATGGAAACATGCTTGCAATATAGAATGGTGCTTTCACTTAAAACTTGAGATACTTAGACTATTATAGTCATATAAAATGAGAAAATTAGTATCTTTAATTTGGATTGTGACACCCAATCCCTAAGTCCATCTTGCATGCTGTCATGACCCTTCTAAGCATCTTTTCACTAATTCCCAATCATATGTAGGCTTTTGAGACCTCATTCTAACTTAGTCATGACCCTTTTTCCATGATTATTCTATCCCATAAGACCCATACCCTAAGGATAATGGTTACCGAGTTGGAATATATAAATTTACCCTAGGGTGTCCCCTTTTTGGTGCTCCTATCCAATCACATTTTGAGCCTAGGTGACCATTTTTCCCCTTTTCCTCTTCTTCATTTTATCAGCTTAGCACAATTGCATTTAACTCATGACCAATTGATCTATATAAAATCCCATTCAAATTTAATTTATAATGGTTGGAAATTATTTTCAAAATAAATAAATAATACAAGGAATACTACTAAGGTAATTTTCCCTATGCTCTACATATAGCTAGCCAATACAACCACAAGCTCAATTCAACCCTCACACTAGTCCCTAGCCACCTCAAGCATACTCAGTTTAGCATTTTTGCATCTTAATTACACTTTCACAAATCACATCAAGTGGGAGAACTATGCATGGATTTATAACTCTTTGAAGTATTGGTATGTAGGTAGTGTGCCCACAAAAGGGGTGTAGATACACATTTGGTACATCTTATACACACTAACCCCCCTCCCTCTTTCTCCAAGTTTTCATTTAAGTTCAAGCATATGGAAGACCTATGGTTTAATTTTAAATCATATCTACAAGGATCTTCATCAACATTCAAGACTTAAAATGTCACATGCAAACTAATATAGGTACAATAAACAAAACCTAGAAAACTTATATCTCTATGACTAGTTTTGACAATAATAGTAGGACCTAGAATATAGTGATAGACCTCAAAGTGTCATGTTTTTTTCACTCTTTTCCTTTCATAGAATGAAATATAGATCCTACTTTGTGATAGTGTCTCATGCCTATGCAACTAGTATTAACTTCTATTTCAGTCATTTCAATCTAGTTTAAGCTAAGTTATATTTCTCTTCATTTATTACTATTTTTAGAAAGGTTCAAATTACAATTAAATTATACAAATGAATGGATTAATTATTGAAATATTATTTATTTATTTAATTATATTAGACCTTTAACTAAATTAGGAATAAGACTAATGTTCCAAAAACTATTAAATCATTTGGTGAACCTAACTTATTTTGTTTGTGTATAAAAACTCTCAAAACCCTAGGGTAAATTCCTTGCTGAATTTTTCAATGTTTTATTAATTTTTTACTTGCCAATTTAAATTATAAATTTATTTTATTTTTTAATTTTCCATAGTAATTTTTAAAAAATTATTTTCTTCCAAACCCTAGTTGCATTCACTAAGTAATTTTGAATCAATAATTTTATAAATTATTACATACATATTTAAATAAAAAATTCAATTTAAATTTTAAATTTCCATAGTAATTTTAAAAAAATATATATTCTTCCAAACCCTACTTGTATTCACTAGGTACATTCAAATCAAGAATTTTCCAATAATTTTTTGATTTTTAACTTGCATATTTAATTAAAAAATTCATTTAAGATTTTTAAACTCCATAGTAATTTAAAAAATATATTTTTATTCCAAACCTTAGCTACATATACTAGGTCCCATTGATTTTGAGGTATCACCTTACATGTTTGTGAGCTTGGTATCCTTTTCATGCATATTCTAGTTCATTATTTAGATTACATCTATTTTATCTTTTCTTCCATTATTCAAGTTATTTTTATTATGCCACCTAATCTCCTTGCATCTCTTCCTTTGAGATGAAGTGCAAGACTTAGTGGCAAGCCTTCTAAACTCATCGAGATTCTTTCAACCTAACCATATACTATGGATAAACAAATAACTCAGGTTCCTATTATAGATCTTACACATCTAGATTACACCAATTTCCATTTGACATTGAGCAGTATGAGAATAAAAAAGATGATACAAACACTGATGTTCATGACCCACCACATCAAACTCTTGTTCCACTTCTACTTATTATTGATAATGAAGTTGTTCTTAACAAATATTTTATCCTATAAAGTTTTTGAGAAAGACTTAGGGAACAACCCCAAGATCATACTCGTATCTTAAAATCTATCATGGAAATTAAAAATGATAAAAAATGAGTCTTCCATTCCTTTAGAGCATTGAATTATACATGACACTATGAATTAAACTATGTCTCAACAACCCCCTATAACAACTCAACCTTCCTCTATGACACCACCAATTGAAAATAGTATATCTTTGTCTCTTAACATGGTATCCCTTGTGCAAGAGATAAAATCTCTTCAATCCAATGCTACATCTTGAGCAAGGTGCCTCTAGACCTACATAGGCCTTAGATTATTTTTCTCTACTTCATACACCATTGGAATGTCATATCGATTCAACACCCTTACCATAAGGTTTTGTTCAATCCAATCTCACTCTATATGATGGAAAAGATGATCCAGAGACACATTTGAAAGTTTTTCATGTAGCATGATTGGACTCTGTGCCAAATGATTGGCTACTAATCAAGTTATTTCCATAGATTCTAAAGGATTCTACTTTATAATGGTTTTATAGTTTATAAAATTAGTCATTCAATGCATTAAATCCTTTAGCTAACATGTTCCTAGCTCATTTCAGCATTAACATTGGTGATAAGGTTTCTTATGCCCAATTTACACAATATAAACAAAGGTTAAATGATCATCTCATAGATTATGTTCTTCGATATAAGACTATCTTGGCTAAAATGACTAGCCCCATGGCCGATCAAGAGTTACAAGATCTCTTCAAATAGAGTCTTCTACCAACCTTTGATCTAGATTTTGGTTTAGAAAATGTTTCCAAGTCATAATGAAACTAATTTCACAATGTAGAGCTCATCAAGAGCTTTTTGATGCTTTTCATGGTTTGAAAAATGGAGTCTGAATGCTCAAGTTATAGGCTATTGAAGTTCTAATTTGATAGGGAAAATGTGGTGTCACAAGATGACGTGGCATAATGTGGACACACCAAGTGGTCCAATCAGGTGGTGACACATGGTAGACAATGGGGGTGTCCAAAAATTTGGGTTATTTTTATCTTTGAGTGTGTGTACAAATAATGCATTGTATTTGAATTATAAGTTTTTAAACACTTTGCAATTATTTCCTTGGTAATATTTTAAACTTACCAAGAAAACCCAATTAAGCCACATGGGAGAACACACATTGCCACACCTTCCAACCACTTGCCGAGTCAAGCTCGAGATACATGCCATGCATTAGAAACTGTGAGAAATGTATGCCACATCCAAATACCTCATAGAACGTGAGAAGAGGACATGGATATTAGTGCATATGCTAAATTTGGTACTTCAACCAATGTACCATGATATGTAAAGCACCTTAAGCCCACCAAAAGGGGTGTTGGCATTGGTAAAGAAGCCACTTACCTATTAAAAAGCAATGAAGCTGATTCCCATTTGCTAATGTGGGATAAAAGATAAGCTAAGTGCCTAAATAGAAGCCTGGAGACTTGAACTCATGATCCACCATGTAAAAGGGATAAGCCTTGACCAACCAAGATGTGGACTTGGAAGTGTTATAAAAGGCACAAATTTGTATTTGAATTGAACCGTTCAGCCGATTGTCTTTTTTTATTAAGAGGCTGAGAACTAGATGGAAGCTTGGAAATAGCTACCAAATGGAATTTTGTCTAATATCTAACCTTGTACATAGTAAGTAAGCCTTTTTAATTATGTATTTTAATTAAAAAGAGAAGTATATTATTATTATTTGGATATATCAATAGTTTAAGTGAAGGGACCAAAGCAAATTTGGAAGGGGATTAAAGACTGAGGAAGGATTCCATGTGACCGAGCTTGAGTTTATCAGCATAGGTGGAATTCTTGGATAGAGATCAGTCCCGAGGGAAGTTATGCAGCATTTCAAATAATTTGTAAGCCATTTTTGTGCAAATTTAATATAATTGGTCCTCACTATTGGGTGGACTTGGAGACGTAGGCAAGAGATGTGAAACTCTGTCATCAATTTCATGTGGTAACTTGTCATTTATTGCATGTTTTAAATTTAGTTTTTTTATTTTTGATTAATCATGAACATATGCAAGTTATAAAAATTGACAATTTACAACATTTAATTTTAAACAAAAACTAGTTTTATTAGTGAATGGAAGTTAAAAGTCAATTGATGGTTCCAATCCAATTCGATAATCAAGAACACTTTTGCCAAACATTTTTCAAGTTATTTTAAGTATTTCAAGAATTTGTTAAGTTTGAGAAATTTAGAATCCATAGTTTTAAACTATCACTTTGAGTTAATCAGTGTAGTTTATGGATCAGCCTTGCATGAATCAATAATTTTCAAACGATTCTCTTCCTTCATTGAGTTATGTCATACACTAAAGGAAAGGGAAGTCAAATTAATTTTAATGGGTAAACTCAAGTACACATGTATATTAGAAACAATAAATAAGAGTAACAAAAAAATACCATATAAAATAAAGGTCAATAATAAAAAAATTCAAAATCAACCAATAATTAATGCAATTTTAGAGCCCCCTTAGTAAGTGGTTTTATCAACACCTCCTTGATGAGCTTTTACAAATCTACTAGTATCTCTAGTTAGAGTTTTACAATAGTTATTGGAATGTAATATCATATCTCTCCTTCCTATTTAGGAAGTTGATCTAATGAATCCTCTTCCATGGGGATATGATCAAAATGCATTTTGAAAATTTCACATGACACCAAGACAAACAATAAACAAATACATCAATTTGAAACACAAGATATAGGACTTGATAGATGATAACATTATTGATCTTGGTACTTTAGTTGAGCCTCCTCAAGCAAAACAAACATAGGACAAATAATTGAAAATGTTTTTAGATCCTTCCTCATAGCATTTTAAACAAGAGACTTGGGATACATCAGGGGTTGACCATGCATATCATGCACATCCTTCACTAGCTACATATTGGGCACCTTCAATTGAGTCACATTCTTTGAGAAATATAATTGATGTGTATAATTTTAGAGTTCTAGCTAGACCTTCCATCTCCTTCTCATAATAGGAGATAGTTGAGGATGATTCAGATTATCATGCACTCTTTATCAGAGCTTACATTGATAATCATCCTATCATAGTGTTCTCATAGTTAATGGATCTAATGTGAACATGTGCACTATGACATTATTATAGTATTTAGGATATTCAAAGTAGGATATTACCCTGATGGACATAATTATTAGTGGATTTAATGGGCATATATAGAGGTTATTGGGTGAGATTGTACTTCCTCTATAGGTTGGTCCAACATATGTGGCTACACCATTTACTATTTTTCCCAGTGAAGGAGTTTTTGATATGTTATTTGGTTGACCATTAATTTATAACCTTTGAGTAGTACCTTCTAAAATTCATAGATGAATGAAAATCATTCATGCTAATCAGGTTGTTATAGTTGGTGGAGTTCCATATGAGTTACCACTCCCCACTTTAGTGCCACCTTCTACGTTGTAATCACCACTTTTAGATCCACCATTAGTTTTAGTTCTTCCAACGGTTATAGTTCTACCTTCAATTTAGATTCAGACATGATCGAGGCCTTCCTCACTAGCACAAAGAGTTCATACAATTCTACAAAGGTCTCATTTAGAGAAAACATAGTTTCAAGATTATATAAAGCTTCCAACTATAGTGTTCACACCCAAGGAAATCTCATTGAGGTCTTATTCCTCTACACATAAAGCACATGTTTAGAGAGCTTCTCCTAGTAACATATGGTTCCTAAATATCCCTATAGTTACATCCACTTCTTAGAGTTATAGGGGGACCCCACAATTAATTTTTACTTTATATATTTTAGAGCATTTATAGTACATATAGCTTTTAGAGCTACAGTCTCAGCCCTTCCATCATGTTTCATACTCATGCATGATCCCTCTCTTTGATACAAAATACCATGATAAAGAGTCTCCCATGAGACTCGATGATTAGTATCATCTCCTCTTAGCCTTACTTTTACATAGTTTCTTTTTGCTTACTTGTACATAGTTTGTCAATTTTTTTGTACATAGTTTCTTAGTATTTATTGTCCATAGTCTTCTTAGGATTTATTGTACATAGTTTAAATAATTCAAAATACCAAAAATAATTTAAAAATCTAAAAAATTCAAAAATAAAACAAAATTTCAAAATCCAAAAACATTCAAAATATTCAAAAACATTTCAACTGTATGCATCATCCATGCTCTACATTTCTACTACCATGCTAGACTTACATTTTATTGTTCTATACTATTATTTGTTGATTTATCTACATTTCCATGCTTTAATTGATCTTATTTGAGTGTGTAGTGACATCCATATCCTTGATTATTTCACTCTACCCATTGAGGGGCATCTTAATTTTACATTTGAGACATACATCGATACATTTACCCATCGAGGGCATCTTCTACATGACTACACCATCCATGTTATGTCATTCCTACACCACACACTCTAGTTATCATGTTGATGTACATTACTTACTAGTTTACACATATTACTCTATTGACACTCACTAGTATATAGAACTTATGTATTTATTGGCATCTACCTAGTCTTGTAATACATGTCTTACATACTTTCACTTCTTGCTTTAATTAGTTAGATGCAATTGTATTTCCAATATTTATGTGAATTCTTTTCTTGATTTGTGTTGATAGATATGATTGCATCTCAATTCCTATTTTATTTCTTGTTGTTCCTTAGGACATTTGCTAATGTCCTTTGCTTCTATTCTCATGTGTGTCTTAAGACATTTTCCAATGTCCTTTACGTGTACTCTTCTATGTGATTTTGATTTGCATGCCAACTATTGTATAAACTTATTACCTAGTTAATTACTAGATTCTTGAGTCTGATTAACATTAATTGTCAACCCAGGATGCATATGCTTTTCAAGGATGTCAGAACTATATATATATATATATATATATATATATATATATATATATATATATATATATATATATATTGTTGATTCATAGATTAACTTGATTTATTAATTGTAGTACAATAAAATTATGCTTAATTCACCATAAAGTTATACTATGAGACTATTATAATAGAAAAATAGAAATACTTCACACTTATGAATCACACATGCATCACATTTTATATAATCAAACTAATAATGAAATCAATTTACAATACACTTAAACTAAAGAGGGTCAGGATTCTCACTAAAAATCCTTCCAAGGGGGCCCTTCCTCATTCAAAACTAAGTTCTAATCCTTCTCTGATAGACTTGAAATTTTTTTTTACAGAATCAACCTTCTCATTACGTAGATCTTTAACAATTAAATATTACTATAGAAGATTACAATATTTAGAATGCAATGACTTCTACAATGCTACTACTTTTTATCATCTATCCAAATTCTAATCTAATCTAGGTTTTACCATTAAATATATAAGGTAGTTTATTATATTTAACCAAAAACACTAAACTAAAGAATGTACAACTATTCTAGGAACTACCCCAGTTAACCTTCAAGTGGTTAATAACTGAAGTTACATGTTTTAATCCTAATTGGGTTAAGGACAATGTATACTATTTTGTTGTTTTACTTATTTTTATCTCTTTTCCATTGTCCTTGTCATTCTCATCTTTGGAATCACATCTAATATTATTTACATGTGTGGGGTATATACAAAAACCATGGAGGATCCTCTTTAATCATCCACTCAATTATTAAGATAGTTGGATGTGTACTTAAGATCTGATCATAATAATAGTTTTGTTCATCATAGTGGCTATAGACTACCTATAGGTGAAAGCTTGTACTTGTCATATACAACATGTAGGTGGAAGCCAGTAGTGGCTATGGGTAGCCTGTAGGTGGAAACTATCAAAGGATATGGGTAATCTACATGTGGAAACCAACAACTTCTACAAGAAACCTGTAGGTGGAAACCAATAGTTGTTATAGGTAACCTGTAGGTGGAAACCAACAGTTATTATGGGTACCCTATAGGTGGAAGCACTTTATAATGTAGGCTTATCTATAAGTGTTATGAATAAATAAGACTATCACAGCCTTATGTTACCCTTCAAATGTTTGTTAAATAAAGTTACATAATTATAATCTAATCAAAGAAAAAGCATCATTAATTCATAACATGACATAATATATATATACATATATATATATACATATATACATATATATATGTATATGTATATATATATATATATATACATATACATATATACATATATATATATATACATATATACATATATATATACATACATACATATATATACATATATATACACACACACACACACACACACACACACACACACACATATATATATATACATACACACACACACACACACACACACACACACACACAGATATATATATATATCAATGCACACATAAAATCAAAAATTCATTTATTCATTTGCATGAGTCATGGATGGTTATGGGGATTTACATATAAAAGGAATGGATGAGGCTATAGAATAAAAAAATTGGTGGCCTTATCACATCCCCCTAACTAACCTCTTTCTCAACCTTGAGCAAGCCTTAGCTACATTTTGAAACCAATTTTTTTTCTAAAATATAGGGGTTTAGTGCATCCTATCCCTTCAAAGATATATAAGCCTTTAACATCATCAATGTCCTTCCATCTTTTCTTCTCTACCTTTCTATCAACTAGGACTTTTCCCTCCTATTTAATAATTGGGATCCAACACATAGGAGGTTGAAACATCAATCCCAACCATTTTATCTTTCTCCTCTTGACAAGCTCAATATACATGTATACCTTATGTATGGTCTCCCTAAGGTTTTGAGGGTAATAAGGTTCCTATATTTTTAAATCATCAGAGATTTATACCCATATGTGAGAATAAAAAACAAAAAAAATCCATCTCTTTGCATAAGACTCAAATAGTGATTCTAAACCTCCACTTATTTCCTTATAACCTTGCTTCTAGAGTACTTGAGTCCATGAAAGAGATCCATTCTTCTATTATAGCTTCTAGATTACCTAATTCACCCCAAATCATCAGGGTAGCTACTTTTTCTTTTCTTGATACTCCACCTATTTCCTTCTTCCTATTTCATTAAGGGCGTTTGAAGTAAATTCATTCAATTAGATATCCCCCAAGTATATATTTGGATTCAAATTTGTATCATGGGGTCCAACATAATGGTGTATGTAAAACTCACCTAATTGTGCTTGGATATCAGAGTCAGCATGTCTATAGACTTTTAAAAAAGATTGAGGGTCATAAAACATTAGGAATTATCATTATATATCCTATCATATCTAAATTTAAGCCATCTTTCTTCTAAGTAGGCATCATACACCCTAGAAGGTGATCTATACTTCATTAACAATTCAGTGCTTTCATGCATTTTAGTAATCTTTTCTTTCAAATAATTGATCCTAATTTTAATCATTTCTAGTTTTTATTTTAAGTCGTCTTTCTACTCTCTTATTTCAACATATACCTTAAATCTTTGTACCAACTCCTTGTGGTATGTTTTATTATCACTGAATTTTTTTAATAAAAACTAGGAGGTCATCAGTTTCTACTAGCATAGCAGTTGAATGATCCACATCAATTACTTCTTCTACTATAGGTGTTTTTTCTAATGAACAATGGAGGAGAAAATATATTATAAAAAGGTACCAAAGCATAGCATTATCTTTTGAAAGTGCCTCTGAGGGTAAACTAATGCTATCTATGGGCAAAGTAGATGATGTTTCTATAGGTTCATCCAATAAACTTTCTATTTCCATAGATGGTTCTATAAATTCTACTACCCCAAAAAGTGTTTCCAAGATTCTCTTACCTTTCAACTTTTTTCTCTTATTCCTTAGCCTATATATTTATTTCATAGCTTGTTCTAATGTTTAAAACTCTTATTTATAAGGAATTATCTCTTGTTCTACTTCTTCTTTCATAATATTTTCTTCAATCAAGTCTTCTTCTATAGGTTGATATATCATTCTCAACTCTTCTTTTATGTACCCAATTTGTTTTATGAGAGTGATGTCTTCCCTAGTGAATCAAGGTGGCTTAGGTTATTTTAATTCTTCCTTGGTAGATTTCTCTTTAGTGGACCATTTTACAATCTTGAACGCATTAGAGGTCTTTTGAATCTTGGGCTCTTTCTTTTCCTTTTCATCCTCATTGATGTCTATGGGTGAGGAGGCTAGGGTTGTATTTTCTTTATTAATTCTCTAAGATCTCCTAGGAGGAGCTCTCCATATTTTTGATAAAGAGGGTTTATTTTCTTCACCTTTTTTTTTCTTTTTAGGAGGAGTGGTTGTTGGAACTTATTCTTCTTATGTAGTAGTTAATGAATGAACTTCTTTCCCTAAAGGAGCCATGATAAAATAATCAATCCTTGGTGAGGAGACAATTGGAATAGTGGGAGAAGGAATATTCTACTCAATTTGTGTGGGTTGACTTTCCTCTTATATGTCATCAAGAGGTAGGACTAGTTTCCTTCTCCTTATTCTACTTTTAGTAGTTTTAAATGAACCTTCGGTGGCTATGGGCTCTCTAGTTTCACTACTTCCTATATTACCTTCTTGTGCACCCTATTGGGCTTGATCTTTAGGAGATTCCTCCTCATTATTTCCCTCTTCTTGATAAGGTTCATAATTTCTTAGAGTTATATATTTTTCGTAGCTAGGGTTAGGTCTAATAGTGTTTATTCCATGTTTATTTATCAACCATATCAGGTAATAATGAGATAGATATTTCTCAATCCCCTTCTAGTATTTTTTGGACGTATTTTTTAGAATGTTCCATATGTGATTTGGAACATTAATGGTCCTATCATGCCTTAAGTAAATAAAAAATTTAAACTAGAGAGTATAAACTAGAGAGTACCTTCCTTCACAAGTCATATATCTAATGATGTATGAGGATACCTCTCTCCAAGATGTAGGTAGGCTAAGTCTCTCCATACCACCTTTATTTAGTATTAGTCTTTCATCTCCCTAATATAAATACTATTTTAATTCTTTACCATTGGGTTTTTCTTTCTATTTTTCTCCTGTACTTGGCAACTCAGTTACATAGCTTACCAGTTCTTCAATGATTAGAAATGTAATTCCATATACAATAGCTTGTTCTCTTGTAAAGGACCCTAAAAATTAATTAGAAAGGGGTTTTGAGAAATGTTACAATTTTTAAAAATAAGTGGTCCATATAACTCTATTGAAGATAACATAGCTAGTTGGGTCTCCTTGAATTTAGTTGTGATTATAAACACATTCAGTTTGGCTTCTAGAGTTTTGCCTATAGTCAAAAAATGTTTTTTCAATAATGGTGGTTTATGGTTATAGGTTTTAAGTTATAAGTAATATCATACTTTGCCTTTGTTTGAATGGGTTGTACTTCAAGTGAAAATAATAAAGTTATTGTTTTCCCTATTGATTATATGATGTCATCATGGACATTTAATCCACACATATAGACTATCCTAGAATACATGATAATGATTTCTCATAGCATTCTTCCCCTCCCATGTGAGGTGTCACTTGTCCCCAAGTGACATGGAATGAGTAGGATGGAAAGAGAGAGAGAGGATAGGTCATGATGAGGGTATGAGTGTGATTGGATACAAGACTTAATGAATGACTTGTTAATGATTAAATATGTTATTTAATAAAATACATATTCTATTAATAAAAAAATGCTTTTTTATGACCAAAATATATGACATATCTTTTTAATGGTTTGCCTAGGGTTACATAGAGGATTTACATGTGAGTGGTTTCTAGAATGCAATGATTTACTAGTAGTTATAACTTGATTAAAGTGCACCCCTTGAATAATCATGAGATCAAAGGATATTATCCTTCCATGATTCCCTCAATAACCTACATGTAATCATGATATCTTGAATGGAATTAGAGTATGGGTCTTTTATTTGGATGAAAAATTATTATCTTCTTATGACAAGGTGTTCATTATGGATCTTTATGTTATCTGACTAAAGTATTGTGTAAACATGGAAGAGGGTAGCTAAGGGTGTTATTTATATGTGATCTTTCTCTACATGAGCTTACTAATGATTTGTCTCTGTGTTATGTTATTACTTATGAATTATGTGCCTAATGATTTTTTCCTTTAGTAATCTATAGGTTTTTCAAACTTGGGACCTATGCTCACAAAAATCTTAGATCTTACTATGTGATAGAGTGGAATCATCTCCATCAAATGACTAGAAGCTAAAATTGGTTAATGTGTGTCTTTGTAGCCATAAATTTTGGTCTAAAATACTCCAAATGAAGATTTAGAAGTGTATTCCTCTATTGTGGCTCTTACCTTATTATTCATGGGTATGCCTAAGCAATATTTTGACTTTTATGCTCTAATCCTACACTCCTTTAGCTTGTCTGGTGTCTTCTATGAATTTCTCAAAATCTCATAGCTAAGGCCATAGGTTATAGTTTGTGAAGAACTAACCTATATGCATTTAGAGAGGTGTTAGGATGTACCTATAATAACCATAGGTGGTGCCCATAGCAATTGTAAATTTATGCCTAAGTATGGGGAAGGTGCTCATAACAGCTAGAGAATAGCCTGTAGCAATTGAAGGAATACCTTCATTGATAAAGGTACCTATAGCAATGGTGAATAAGGTGCATGTAGTAGATACATAATATCCCATGGTAACTAGAGGAAGATAAATATATTTTCTCAAAATGATTGTTTATTTTTCATTTTGGTTTTTACCCCTAAATAGCTAGTAAGCTAGTTTTCTAGTTAGGCCCATTTTATAGTTATGGGTAGCCAATAGGCTCATTTTATACCTAGAAACTAACAATAATGCCTAAAAAGGGTTTTAATTTTTGGTTTTTTTAACTCTAATTGATCCCTAGAGTAGAATATTTATTCTACGTCCTTACCAAGTTAGCTATAAGGGTGACTAGTCAAGGACCAAGTGAAGGTCTCAATCTTCATGCCAGAGAAGGGCCAAGATGTCCTTTTCTCCATTTATGTGTTGGATAGTTATCCATTTATCTATTGATTCATAATTTTTATCCAATATATCATTTGATCTATTTTATAATTATGTGTGCACATGTTTAGTAAACTCATCTTGAGTGGATTTTTGTACAACTTTAGTATATGGCCATTAACCAATAGACATAATCTTAATAGATCAATGGTTTAGAGTTTCACTACTCCAATATCATAAAAATGTTTAATCTAAAATAGACCAAGCCATCTGGTCTATATTTTTCCCTTGTGATCCTTGTATTTTGAATCAAAAAGAAGGGCCCAATCTCTTATATTGAATTGTTTGGTCTTAATGTACATATCATGTCATATAATCCACTACTATTGTATATGTTATATGTTATATAATTCCTATTATATGTATTCATCTGAGGCATTTATTTTCATAATATTTTCTTTCTATGCTTCAGATATATCCATCCCAAGTTCTAGTGTTGTCTATAAGGTCTTGTGCTTAAATTCAATTAGAATGATAGGTTTCCTCTCATAGACCAACTCATATAGGGTGAATATTTTAGTGGTATTCCACATGATTCTATAAGCCCAAATAGATTTAGGAAGTCTAGCCTCTCAATCCTTATGGGACATACTAACAATCTTAATCAAAATATTTTTTGACTCCCTATTGGTGACTTCCACCTATCCATTATACTATGGATGATATGGAGTTGATTTCTTATGCCTAATATCATATTGTTAGACCAAAGCAATAATTAAATTAGTAATGAAATTGGGTTATTGATTAGTGTCTATTTTTTATGGCACACCATATCTTGTGAATATTGCTTCATAGAGGAAAGTTTCCACCTTCACATCCCTAGAATGTGTAAGAGCCTTTAATTCCACCCATTTAGTGACATAGTCAGTACATAAAAAGATGTACTATTTGCTATTAGATTTTGGGTCAAAATGTCTTACAAAGTCTAGGCCCCATTTTTAAAATGGTTCAAGCACCATTTGGGGCTATAAAAGCATCTCATCTGAACATGTGGGTCTTCCCATACACTAACATATATCACAATGATTAGTATACCTTATTGAATATTTATGGAGTGAGGGACAATAATAATTTTTATTGAATATTTTTACTATTGTACATTTGGCTGCAAAGTGCCCTCCACAGGGTTCATCATGTCAAGATTTTAGGATATCTAGAACTTCATATTCTCTAATATATCTTCTAATGATGGATTCAGGCCAAGAATAGAAAAGGAATCTAGACAAGCATGAATACCTACCACTCTTTTGAATTAAATCTCTTTTTTGTTTAGAGAGGAAGTGTTATGGAAGTAACCCTGTTATAAGATAGTTAGCAATATCAACATACCAATGTGTGGTAATGGTGATAGAGAACAAGTTTTCATCTAGAAATGCATCATCCAATATGGTATATTCTTTAGGGGATTGTAGTCAAGATAAGAAGTCAGCCATGATAGTGTCCTTACTAGGCTTGTCTATAATAGTCAAATCAAATTCTTGTAATAAGAGTAGCCATCTCATCACTCTTCTTTGGATAGTTGGTTTGTTCATAAGGTAATTAATGGATGTATGGTTCATATTAACAAAGAATTGATACCCTATTATGTAGTGAAGGAACTTATTGATAACATAAACTACTGCTAAGAACTCTTTTTCAGTGATTGTGTAATTTAATTTTACTACATGTAGGTTCTTGCTTACAAAATATATATAATAATTAAGTGCTTCCTATTTTTGGCCTAGCACAACTCCTAGGGAAGTATATAAATAATCTATGTGAATATGGAAGGGAAGATTCCTATTAACACCATGTAGAATAGGGGTGGTGCTCAATAATTCCTTCAATTATATGAAGGTTGTATCATAGGCATGAGTCCATATGAATTCAACATCTTCAGGCAAGAGAGTGAATAATGGTGCTACTACTTTGCTAAAATTATTGATAAATATCCTATAGTAACCAACATATCATAAAAAACTCTTGAAATCTTTCTATTTTTGAGGAATTGGTAGGTTTTTTATGAAATTGATTTTTACAGGGTCAACATTAATGCCTTTAATAGATACATGGTGGCCTAAGACAATTCCTTCTATCATGAGCATGTAGCATTTCTTGTGACTTAAAGACAAATGGTTCTCTTGATAGTATTGTATCACTTTATTCAAGTTTTTTAGGCACTCATCAAATGTTTCTCCATAAACAGTGAAGTCATCCATATAGATTTCTACACATTCATTGGCCATATATATATAAAATGTTGAAAGAGCATTACATAGCCCAAAATATAATACAACATAAGTATAAGTACCCTAGGGACAAGTGAATGTGGTCTTTTATTTGTCCTCAAGAGAAATTCTAATATAGTTTTAACCATTGAAGCCATCCAAAAAGGTAAAATATTTATTTCTTACTAGTGTATTCAACACCTAATCAATGAAGGGTAGAGGAAAGTGATATTTTCTAGTTGCTATATTAAGTTCCCTATATTTTATACATACATGCCATTCTCTATTTTTCTTTGGTATAATTACCAATGGTGAAACCCATTCACTATCTAAGATGGGATATATAAATCTAGTGGTCAAGAGTTTTTGCAATTCCATTTTGACTATTTCTTTAAGAGTTGGATTCATTTGAGTTGTATTTTATAATGGATCTAGTTTAGTTGTAGTTATGAGGTAGCAACTAGTGGTATATTTCTTGTACAGATGCATCATAATTATTTTCTTCCCAAAGGATAGAAAATGGGCACTCAACATAGTGTAGGTGGTTGAGATTCGTAGAATGATTTTGGTAATTATTTTGAAGAACATTGGAGAGAATTGTATCTTCCTCATAATGATCCAAGGTGCATGCATAGTCTATGGTGAATAAAATAATCTAAGGAGGTTTGTCTACCTCATCTTCTATAGCTCATAATGTATGATCTGGTGCCAAGGCCAAATGTGCTAGAGGATAGAGGACCAATTTATTAGTGTGGTTATCATTGGATATCAACATGTTATCTATTTTTTAGATGATGAATACATCATCTATGGCAAGACAAGGTCATCTTAAGATAAGAAGGTATCCACTCAAATTAGACTTTGATTACAGCATAATAAAATCTACAAGATACTCTCAAAAAATCTATAGTAATTACAAGATCTTAAATAACTCCTTGTCGTCTGACTATAGACTTGTTAGCCATTTATAGAATTATAGATATAGGATGAAAATTATTAAACTATAGTTTATTCATGGTTTTAGTTGTCACTACATTTATTGTAGCCCTAGGTTTATTAATGTATTAGACAACTACTAGTTATAGATCTAGATTGTTACTACTAGGCATCCTAGATTTGAATATTTCTTTGATAGGGTATTTATTAGCATAATGTCTACCAACTAGCTAATCTCATGCACTATATTGGGATCCTTCTTCTTCCTTCCAGGTTTATGTAGACATAAGTCTTTAACAACTTTAGAATATATGCACACATCGTTTATATCCTAAAATAGAGGAATTTTAACATAGAGATTCTTGAGTTATCCTATGAAATCAAATTTAGGATCAATTGTATGGTATTGAAGGGTAAGACATTTTATAAATGGTGCTGTTATTTCATCAACTTTATTTACTAGTTCAGAGAGTTCTTTTGGTGGTGAAGGTGGGTTAGTATGATCTTTTAGAGTTTCTTGATCTGAATCCATTATTATGGTGGGGCTGTGGGTGGTATAAGTTTCCTTAAACATAGATGAACTTCATTGATGTTTACCATATATGCTAGGTAATATATAGGTTCAGTACTAAATGTTGATTAAATTGGCTTATTTTCAAGGTTTTACATAATTTGGGCATGGAGCTAGTTAGGCTTGGGTGTAGCTTGTGTATTAGGCATATGAGAAGGAGGTTGTTGTCATCGATGGAATCTTCCTTGATGGTTTCCTTAAAGTTGATTGGGTCTCTAGGCCTACTTCCACTAATTTGTGAATGGTGGGTCTTGGGGTGGTTATCAAGGTTGCATCCAAGGCAGGGATATGTTTTATGGAGGTTGCCAATAGGTGGTGGGTTAATTTATATGAGATGTTTTCCAACTAGAATTAGGATGTGGGATGTTCATCCATGGACTAGTCCAATTGGGAGTAGTATTTACAAATTGTGAATTAAAGGAGGTAAAATTTTCAAAATGTGGATTTTGTCCCATACCTAGATAAAATGGTCATTAAACCCATGGTTTTCTTTGTGCAACATATAAAACCTAGTCCCCATCTCCTCCCATAGCATGTATCTCTAATATTTTTAGTTCTTTAGCTATGATATTAGCTACTTTAGCCTGAACCTTATAATACCTACAATATGTCTTCTTCTTCTTACAATCTAAACAATAGATGGTCAAAAATTTATCTAAGGCTACTTGCTTTTGCCTTGAGTGTAGTCTATCTAGTTGGGTGTCTAAGTGACTAATGATATATTATTTCATATCATGTAACAAGTTATTAACTTCAAATTTTGATAGGCCACTAGTAGCTACTAGTGGAAGTTTGTTACCCCTAACTTTGTTTATGGTAGACCTAGAATAATTATTGTTTAGCTCATTAATGTCTATGAATGGAAAATGAGAGACATCTCCCCCACTCATTAGGTCCAAGGCTTATATACAATCTTCTTTGACTCCTTTTAAGAAGATGATTTTTAGAGGCTTCTCCTAGTGCACTTTGCTTAAATTTTTATACACTAAACATGAATTATTCAACATAGTCGTCCAAAGATTTGTCCCCTTATTGAGTCATCCTGAAGATGTCATTTATTATATAATTTATTCCTCATCCATATTCCTGATACTTAGAAGAAAAAAATTCATGTCCTCCCAAGTGTGGACTAAATTACTACCTATTCCCATGAACCAATGAAGTGCTGAGTCTTTGAGGGTGGTATAAAAAAGTTTCAATTTCTATGTATCTTGCCTATAATCATAGATTTTATAAAGGATATCAAATCCAAACAAGAATGTGTCTAACTATTCTAATAATGTACCTCTAAAATTAGGAAAGGCTAAGGATAGAATATTTTTCATTTTTGTTATGTTGGTTATATCTAGAATAGGAAATTCAAAAGTAACTGTGTTTGGAGTCTTGTTGTCATCCACAAAGTCTCCTTCTTTATTCAGGATGGATTTTCTTGTTATATGGATACCAAAAGTACTTAGGATCATGTCTTCAAATTCTATATTATTCCCTTTGTCATCATGATAGTAAACATTTATCTATTGATCTGTAATCTTTTTACTAGATGAGAAATCTAAATATTCTCCTAAGCTTTCTTTAATTTGATCAATAAAGCCTTATTGGAATGATATTATGATGTTACTTTTTGGAGTGTTTACTTCATGAAGTTCTTCTCCTTTATTTCTTCTTACCATCTTAGATATTGCTTCCTCTACTTATATTTCCTTTTTCAAAGCCAATAGTTCTTTTTCTACAAGTTACTTCTTTCGATTTATAGTGTTCCCTTTTTCAAGAGCTTTCCAATTTATGGTATATTTTTCAATAGGATTCTTACGTGGTTATTTCTTGGTAGTAACTTGTCAATTTCTTGGAAGGAATATCCTTTGATAATCTATTTATCTCTACATAAGAAAATTTCCACTCCTTTAGTTGTCGTGTCCCTTCCTACATAGGGTTATTGTGTTTTTTATGTGTTTTAGGGGGTGGTTCAGAATCATAAAAAAAATAAAATGTAGAGAAATTAAGGAGTGTAAAAATCAAAATGATTAGAATTTAAATTTTACTTCTATAAAGTAGTAAATTTATCTACTGAAAGTGAGAAAATTAGTCTATAAAGCAAGAAAATTACCCTAGAAAGAAGGAAATGAAAAAAGGAAAATTACACTAGAAAGTAGGAAATGAAAGCACATTTTATAGAAAGTAAATCACTCATGCAGGAAAGTAAATTCTAAAAAACCATGAACTAAGTAAATTAAAAAATTGAAAATAGGTATTTAAGGTTATGCACCATCAATATATAGAAACTTGGACATCTAGTATAAGACATTCTAGTGCCCTCACTCGACTTGCCCAGCTAGGTAGGATAGTGCATCAAAATTGTTGTGCACCATCAATATCCAAGAACTTATACATAAGACACCATAATTTCCTCAATCAAATTTCTTGGTTGGATAAGATAGTGCATTAATCAATCTTTAAAAGAAATAATTGATCTAGAAAATAATAATTGACACCCTCCCTAACAATGGTGCCAAAATGTTGTACATACTTATTACCCAATTAATTGCTAAATTCCTGAGTTTGGTTAACATTAATTGTCAACCCAGGGTGTATATGCTTTTTAAAGATGTTAGCACTATATATGAGTTATTGACTTATAGATTAACTTGATTTATTAGTTACATTACAATGAACTTATGTTGAAATCATGAGATAGTTATACTATGAGACTATTATAACAAAAATACATAAATACTTCACACTTATGAATCTCACATGCATCACACTTTATATAATCAAATTAATAATGAAATCAACTTAAAACACACTTAAACTAAAGAGGGTTAGGATCTTCACTACAAATCCTTTTGAGGGGGCCCTTCCTTATTTAGAACTAAGTTCTAATCCTTCTCAAAGAGGCTTGAAAAAGATTCTTATAGAATCAACCTTATCATTACTCAGATCTATAGAAATTAAATATTGCTATAAAATATTACAATATTCAAAATATAATGACTTCTATAATTATACTACTCTATTATCATGTATCCAACTCCTAATATAATGTAGGTTCTTCCATTAAATCTATAATGTAGTTTATTAGCTTTAACTAAAAAAACTAAAGTAGGAAAAGTACAAATACTTTAGGAACTACCTCAGTCAACCTTTAGGTGGTTAGTAACTGAAGTTACTTATTTTAGTCTTGACTGGGTTAAGGACAATGTATATTGTTTTATTGTTTTGCTTATTTTTGTCTCCTTTCCATTGTCCTTATATTTCTCAGATTTGATAGCACATTCAAGATTCTTTGCATGTGATGAGTCCATACAACAACTATGGATGATCCTCTTCAATCAACCACTTAGTTCTTAAGATATCTAGATTTTCCCTTAAGATCTAATCACAATAATAATTCTATTTTATGTAGTGGCTAAGAGCTATCTATCGGTGAAATCCTATAGCTGCTACAAGCAACCTATAGGAGGAAGCCAATAGTGGCTACGAGCAACCTACAAGTGGAAACCAATAGTGGCTATGGGAAACCTATATGTGGAAACCAATATTTGCTATAGGAAACCTATAGGTAGAAACCAATAGTTTTTATAGGCAACCTATAGGTGGAAACCAATAGTTACTATAGGTAGATTGTAGGTGGAAGGCCCTTTTTCTATAGGCTTCTCTATAAGTGTTGTGTACAAAAAATATTCTTATAGACTTATGTTACCCTTCAAATGTTTGTTAAATAAAGTCACACAAGTATAATCCAATCAAATAAAAACTTCATTAATTCATAACATAAAATGTATATATCAATGCACACATAAAATCATAAATTCATTCATTTTCAGGAGTCATGGATGGTTATGGGGATTTACATAGAAAAGGTACAAATGAGGCTATAAAATAAATCAATTGATGGCCTCATCACCAAACTTGATTTTATTTATTTGTATGTATATGTGGCATTTGAACATACCTTGTATGATTATGTTCCAATTTGAGTGACATGTGCCTATGTCCCTTGTTTGATTGGACCCTTGGCCACTCTTGAATGCTTCTTGATTCTTAACTTGCATTCTTTTTTACTTATTTTATTCTCAGCTATTTGCAATGCCATGATCCACATCATTCATTATCTTGATTTCTTGGATGCCATAATGGACATTATGCTTCATCCCTCATCAATAACTAACAACTAACAATTGACATTTTCAATTTTAATTTAGTACATTGCACATGCTATTACATGTTTATATATATCTAGGTATACCCCTATTTGATCTAATAATCTCCAATATAAACCCTTCTATATCTTGAGATATCTTGTTGATTATTATTGCTATATCATGTATTTTGCATCATAACATTATTATAGGGCTCTTTCTTCTAAAGGAAATAATTGTAGGGTCTTTATTTCAACCCTCAGAAGAGGAGGCAATAAACAAGGGTCTTATCATAGAGATCATAGCTCTTATATGTCAAAAAATTAGTTTCTAGAACACTCAAAATAATAATCAGAGGTCAAACTAAGCATAAAAAACCAAAAAAATAGTGATGATTCTAGGATAATATTTAGTTTTAGTAAAGGACACTAGTGCTAAACATGGAAAATAGTGCCAAATAGTAAGGTATACTATTTTTGATGATCATATCTAAACAAAATATCAAAATTTCTAGAAATAGGCAAAAAAGTAGGTTTAACTATAGTTTTATCACGTATAGACTAGTTCATATTCATTAATTCTAGTACATTTTTTCTCAAGAAATATAGATATATGGGGCATCATGCATGGCATGATGAATCTCACTTCTAGTTTAAAATAAGGTAGTATAACTTCTAGATCAGAATCCATGTTATAGACACTAGTGATTGTGGGTAATGTGCATGGCACATTGGTCTTCTTGTCTTTCTGAGTTTAGCATATTACCTAAACATTCTTAGTAGTTGTGTGTCTTATTCCATCTACAAGTGATTAGCATCATCATTTTAGAGTGATTTACATACAAGCCTAACCTCCAAATTTATAAGTGGCTTCCACATAAGCCTATTTCCTAGTTTCAAATTCGCTTTCATACAAGCTTAATCTCCACTTTTTTAATGGCCAAGAGTGGCTTAGTTTTCATCATACATTCATCTATCCACAGTAAATTTTTTAGATTATATTACATTCATGGGCTTTAAGATCCATCTCATATGACAAAAATTTCATACCAGTATCATTTTCATATCTTTACTTCATGGGACAATGATAGAGCCAAAGGACTAGCTAGCCTTTGTATTCTTAAGCCATCTACTTAGAGGGATTGGACACATAGTCCAAATATAGATCAACACATGCTTGACCACCTAGATTGACTTAGTAAGTGATAATGGAGCCAAAGGGATAGCCTTTGCATTCTTGACTCACTTCATGAGAATTGAGTACCTAGCTCCATTCATGATATTAATTTTGGTACATCACATACCTATCATATCCAACACATCCAACATCACTCAACATCATAATAGGTTTTGTATTAGTTTGTATACCTGGTGAGGTGTATTCATTCCTTTCTCTTCATCTCTCTCTTACCCAACTTCATACATTCCTATTTTATATATATTGTATCTAGTAAGAACTGATCTACTCTTTGTTTTTATCTTAAATATTTACACTTCATGACATGCTCTTTCTACACACACCAAGAATCACATAGCTTCATGGGCTTCACCCTTATAGGTAAGTTTAGGTACGCTTTATATTTTTCATTTAACCTAGTATTTTTATTTTCAACATCACTATAAAAAAAGAGGGGATAAATGTAGTCATATAAAATGTGAAAATTGGTATTTTGAGTGTGGCTTATGACACCCAATCCATAGGTCCATCTTACATTCTCTCCCAACCCTTCTAAGCATATTTTCACTAATTCTTGGTCATTCATAGGCTTTCAAGCTATCATTCCAACTTATCTAGGACCATTTTTACATGATTATTCCATCCCCCTAAGACTCATACCCTCAACATAATAGCACCCAAGTTAGACAATAGTACTATACCTTAGGGTGTCACCTTTCCAGCATCCTATCTAATCACATTTTGATCCCAAGTGACCATTATTCCTTGATTTCTCTTCTTGATTATGTTAGCCTAGCATGATTAAATTTAAATCATGACCAAATGATATATATAAAATCCCATTCAGAGTTCATTTAGAAGGGTTGGCAATTATTTTCAAAATCAAGCAAGACCATTAAGGTAATTTTCCCTATTCTCTACATACATCTAGCCAATATAGCCACAAGCTCATTTAAACTATCACACCAGTACTTAGCCACCTCAAGCACCCTAGTTTAGTATTTTTTCATCTTCATTACACTATTTCACAAATCACATCAAGTGAGATAATTACATATGGCTTGATCCCTCTTTAGAGTATTGATATGTAGGTAGCATGCTCACACAAAGGGTGTGGATACACATTCAGTGCATCTTACACATAGTAAACCCCATTATTTATCCAAGTTTTAATTCAAGTTAAATCATAAGGAAGACCTAGGGCTGGATATTAAATCATCTCTATAAGAGATGAGTCAATAGTCAAGACTTGAAATTTCACATGTAGACTAATACATGGATAATAGACAAAACCCAAGAAACTTAGATCTTTGTGACTAATTTGGAAAAAAATTATAAGATATAAAATATTGTGTTAGATATCTAAGTGTCCTATTTATATCACTCCTATCCTTTCACTAAACAAAATCCAAATCATAATTTTCAATAATGTCCCAGTCTTGTATAGCTAGTATCAACTTCTATCTCAGTCATCTTAGTCTAGTTTAATCTAAGTTATATTTCTCTTCATTTATTAATATTTTTATAAATGTTAAAATTATAATTAAATTATATGAATTAGTGTTTTAATTATTGAAATATTATTTACTAATTTAATTAGATCAAACCTTTAACTTAATTAGGAATAAGACACCAATATTCTCAAAAATATTAAATCACCTACCAAAATAATTTAAAACATGGAAAAAATAATTAGGGACATGAGTTTAATATTTCCATGCCATAAAAAGTTAATTAAATCAGCTAGATTGTATGAAATTATCCAAATAATATCGAAACCTATAGGTTATGGGAAACATTGAGAAGAAAAACATAGTCAACTTGTTAGATATGATTCATGAAGCACAAATGAGAAATTTTTGAAATATTGTTATGAAAATTAAGTGATATAGGTTTAATATCTCCCCCTAGAAGCATTTGGTCTTAAACTTATTTTTTTGGTGATACTAAGCACAAACCTATTGACTAGTTTTACACGTCTAAAAAGGTGATGAAGGATTAGAATGGTTTTTGACCATTTTTATAAATTATAAAGCATTTCAAGAATTTATATGAGTCCAAAGAATTTGAAAAGTCATCCCACATGGTTTTCACATATGTCCCACTCCCCTATAGGTCATGCAAGTGCTAAACACCTCTTTTTTAGTTATTTTATTGATTTTCAGTAAGAGAACCTATAATATTTTATATGGACTAACATTCTTGATACTGAATTTCACATCTTGTATCTTGGGAAGGAAACTATAAAATTTTGACACCTTGAAAACTATGACACTTTCATATATGACCCATTTTGACATAAGACTTAATCAAACCATGACCAAGGCATAAATGGAATAAAATTACATCTAATGAACAAAAAAACACCTTATGACACTATACTATACCCATATATAATTTTTGAATATAAGGGGGTTGACCCATTTTGACTTGTAATCAAAATTGGTCAACAATACCATATGTAGCCTAGGTGTATGAAAGTGGACCAATAAATGCAAGAGTGACAGAGGCATATGCAATTGAGAAAGCCCAACATTGACCTTTGATATTAACTAATATATTGGGTGGATATGAGGGACATTATCTAGGAGTTTATCCAAGGTAGGTTCCATTATGAGTTGTGTAATCGATTCCTATATCTAGGGTAGCAGATAAGGGAGTATCAGAGGAGGGTGGAGGTGAGGAGGGATAGGAGGAGGGAGAGTTGAATGTGTATGAGGTAGAGAAGTGAGATTATTTGGAGATAGATTATGTAGAGGAGGAGGTATAGATAGGCACTGATGAGGATATGGTTGAGGTGGATGTGATAAGAGTTGACTAGGGTGTATAGGTGATAGAGGATGTAAGGTAGGCTAGATTTTCAAGACCCACTATATCAGCTAAGACTCAGGAACTTATTGGTAGATTAAGATAGGAGATTATTGTTAGGGGAAATAATATTACATGTTTATAGGTTGGGTTGGACTACCAATCATAGTATATATCCTTAGCTCATAATTAGATTAGTGTGGATCAAGCAAAGATGTCTATACTATATGCATATATATCTAGGATACATTAGATATTGGTACATATCACTTTATAAAGGTACTATACTAGATCAAAAAGGGAAATTTTAGTGCAAATACATTCACATATTTTATCTCATCAAGATACAACTATAACAAAATGAGATTCAACATAGACTAAGAAGGATAGTGCATAAGTAGGGCTGACAAGACTACAAACCAATTTGGATGAGGATCATGAGGTTGTGAAAGAGAGATATTTACTATCCATATATGATAATATATTCATACTAAATATGAGGCTAATTATTATAGGATTTTATACAAGAAAATAGTGTTAGGGTAGTTAGGAGGCCTACATTTTTTGAGTATAGGGCATAGAGGTTAGTTTCTAGATATTATCTATCATAAAATAATTTGACATGATCTAAATAAATAAAATAAACTCCTATTTGATCATCTACCATGGGCCTTTTGCAAAACCACTTCCACCACTTGATAGGATAGGAAAGAGTTCTTACCAGGTAGACCCATAACATAGAGCTACTAGAGATAATCATAACTAGAGTTGACTTCTTTGAGATAGTGTTTCACATGAGATGTACCAATGTTACATGATATAATAAAATATTCTGAGATGTTTATACTATCATTCTATGGGTATTCTAAATTTTATGATGTATATAGACATTAGACTCTTTGATATATGAGATTTTATGATATGCAATGCTATCTCATGTGATTGTTTATTTTACTTGCTTGTATCTCTTTATTTTTGGATTTATAGATGCTATTTTTTTAGTATTGATAGGATTATCATGGTGTTTTTTAGCTTAGATGATTGGATATGATAGATATGTATGTATGTTATATATGGTATTGACATGGGAACCATTTTGAAACCTAATTTTTATATTGCACGTGATAGTATGCATCAAAATCTTGAAAGGATCATAATAACATTCATTTGTCAAAATGCATAACACTTTGAATTTAAAATGAAAAGGTATTAAACTTAATATAAGATATTCATAAGAAATCTTTAAATGTATAACATAATTTACTTAAATTAATTATAATTCAGAGACAACTATTCATAACTCAAAATCATGATATGAATAATCAAGACATAAGTGGAAAATTTAATGTACTAAATTAAAACACCAAAGAAACAACTAATCATACAAATAAACAAGCAAAAAATCAACATACAAGAAAAAATAAATAAACATTCAATTTAGAAATTAATGTTTGTCACAATAAGGAATTACTCTTTAAGACCAATGGTATGACAGAACAATCATGACTAGGGAAGGGGGAATAGAATAATAAGGAAGGGGTGGCTAACTTAACTCCAAATTCCCCATTTAAGTGGATGATGCCTACATATTCCTATGGAATTCAAGCCAAAATGTTTTCTCTTAAGGATTTGGGATTGAATAGAATTTATGACAAGTTAAAAAGATAAATTATAAAGTAAAAATAGGAATAAGGACTCACAAAATGATGAGAGTGTATATAGAACATGTTTTCTAAAATGGCAAGAAATATGTTTTTAAAACATTAAGAGGATAAGGGCTGGTTAATCTAACCTTATAAAACCAAACACTACCTACATAATCCTATTGGACTTCAAGCCATTTTGGTTTGACCATAAATTGAGCATAGAAAATGATAAGTATGATTAAGTACACTTTGAGATAGCATTGTTAAGCTTGTAAAATGGAAAGCATGAAACTTGAACTTGTAAAATAATGAGAGCATGGTTTTTGAGTACTCACAAAATGGTAA
Organism: Torreya grandis; assembly: GCA_037957365.1. Taxonomy (NCBI): domain Eukaryota; kingdom Viridiplantae; phylum Streptophyta; class Pinopsida; order Cupressales; family Taxaceae; genus Torreya; species Torreya grandis. The sequence continues at coordinate 1,070,688 of JARHVA010000475.1, forward strand.
GAGCATAGATTCAAATTTTAAAATGGTGAAAGCATGAAATATTAATGATCATAAAATGGTGAGAGCATGGAATGTTGGTCCCACTTTTTTAAATATTTTACTCATAGGAAATGAAAATCACCAAAGAGGTACTTTAATATGTGCCACCTAACTACAAGCAATTATAAATACAAATTGAGTAATAGGATGATAACTAATCCATTACATGACATTAGAAATGGGTACATATGGGGAAACCTTGGAATGCAAATCCTTTTAGGGTTTTTAATCATGGAGGATATTTGTATTTTTAGGGATTTTTACACTATTTGAATATTTAGTATTTTTGGCATATTTGAAATGTTTATGGATTTTTTGTATAGGATATGAACAAGAGTATTTTGACCAAAACATTTATAGGAAGGGGAACATACAAATCTAAAAATACGTGTGAAAATAAAGGAATCTTATAGGTGTGTGAACTTGATAGTGAATAGGGAATGTGAAGGGGTTATCCATATACAAACAAATTAGGGAGGACCACTTAATAGAAACGTGGAATATGATAAAAGTTTATCTTTGAAAAAAAATTAGGATGCAACAAGACAAAAATAATGAAGGAATGTACTCAAGAATTACTAGGAACTCAAGGGAACAATAAAAGTCATATAAGTCAAAAACCCAATTATGTTCCATATTGGGATACTTTTTCTATAAAGAGTGTCTAACAAAAAACCATTATACAATTCTAGTTTTCTCTTTTTGAATGTTTCTTTGATTGACCTATGGTACCTATATAATTGTAATCAGATTAGGGTGATAATAGGAGAGGGCAATAAGGAGCAGTGAAAGGATGCCCCCAAACAAGGGCTAAAAGGAATAGGGAAAGATAAAAAAAATATGCCCCCAAGTAGAAAAATTTATAGACTATAGTGTGGAAAATTTAAGCATGAAAACACTTAAGATGCATAGAATTCATTGGCTCATTTAATTCATCACCTTCTAGAGTAACCAATATATATGCACTAGACCCATAGGTAGTTGTAACAATAAAGGGGACTAAATAATTTTGTTAGAACTTACCTTTATTTTATCATTCAACATTTTTATTATTTTGATTCTCTTTGAGAAAAATATCACTAAGATGAAAATTTGAGGAGATAATTCACCTATTATATCCCCAACATAGCTAGTTTTGATAGGACTTAACTTAATTTAGTGTGGGTAGCCTTTACTCATTTATAAGTTCCAACTCTAGTAATCTATACACTTGATAATCTTCCTAATTAAGGCCACCTAACATTGAAATTCATAATGAGGGTAGTTCAATATCAATAGTAGAAATGTCTTTAAAGCCATAAATTAGGGAATACATATTTAAGCTAGTAAGAGTGTGTACATTGGTATGATACACCCATAAGGATGGCAATATTTTCATGTGCCAATCATGGCCAAAGGTATTGATAGTAGTATTGAGGTTTTAATAAGAGTTTTGTTGGATGCTTCTACTTGTCCATTACCTTGAGGGTAATAAGTGGTGGAAAACTTATCCTTGGTGTGGAACATAGAATAGAGGGTGGTGACATCCTTATTTTTAAAGGATGTATAATTATGTAAGATGATGTTTTAATGGGTGTCGTATTGATAAATGATGTGATTCAAGATGATTTTTTTAAATTTATTTATCAGTTATATAATTGAGATGGATTACCTCCACCCATTTATTAAAATATTTGGCACCAATAAGGATATGTTTATGACCATCTAAAGAAGTAGGGTTAATCTTGCCTATGAGATGAAGCCCCATGTTTAAAATGGCTAAGGAGTTGTGACTGGTTGTAGTTATTGTACTAGAGCATGAATTAGATCACCATGTTTTTGACATGTTATATATTTATTTAAATAATCATGTGCATCTAATTTAATGGTAGGACAATAATAACTAGTATAAAGGAACTTCTTAAGTAGGACCATATTATTAGTGTGTACCCTAAAAATCCCTTCATGGAACTCCCTAAGTGCAAAGTTAGATTCTCCTATATTTAAATAATAAAGCAGAGCTCCAACATAGCCTCTATGATAGAGTGAGGTTCTACTTATGGTGTAATAGGAAGTGGTTTATATAAAGGATTTCATTTGGTTATGGGATAGATTAAGTTTAAGGATGTGATCATGAAGATAGGAAACTATGTCATGGTATCAAGGGGAATTGGGACTAACAATGACACATATAATCTTAGAATGTGAACATTATACACTAGAACAAGAATATGTTCAATGAGAAATTGTAACTCTATAATATAAGAATAAATTACAATCATTGAACCAATAGTATCCATAACATCACCTAATTTATTGTTGGCTCTCATAATCTATTCAAATTGAATGGCTTCAAACTTGAGTTTTAGAGCATGCATCATAGTTTTATAAGGCATCAACATTTCATCCTTTATTTGATATTGATCAGTTACCTAATTGGTAATAGGCTATGAATCACCATATACTTTCTAATGTTGTATAATACATTTCATAAAAAGATAAATTATATCAAGGAAAGCTTCATATTCATTTATAATATTTTTACATGGATAGCTAATGCTAAAATATTTATGAATAATAATTCCCTATGGAGTGATGAATAATATTCCTACTCCTGAACTATGTGATGTGAAATAACTATTGAAATATATTTTCCATTTTTTGTCTTCATCTTAAGTCATTACAGACTCATTATGAAATTGTATTACTATAAAAATTGAATTTTGTAGAGGTGATTTAGAAATTTTATCAGCTAATACTTGTCCTTTGATTACTTTCTGATGTGTGTACTCAATATCAAACTCACTAAGAAACATGACCCATTTTTATATTTGACCTATTAGAGATACTTTTTCCAATAGATATTTCAAGGAATCCAATTTAGGAATCAATAGTGTCTTGTTATTTAACATTAATGTCTAAGCTTATGGGAAGTTAAAACTAATGTAAGACATGATTTTTTGATTGGACTATAGTTATGATCATAAGAGACTAATGTTATATTTAGATAAAAAATATATCTTTTACTTTCCCTTGATCATCATGCTAAGCAATAAGTGCCCATAAGTTAATACTAGTTACAAAAATATATAGTAACAAAGGCTTTCATGACCTTATTTAAAAAAGTACTAGAGGATTTGCTAGATATTTATTAAGTTTCTAAAAATCCTCTTGGCATTCAACATTCCATTGAAATGTAATGCCTTTCTTTAACATATGTGTTAATGGATGACATTGATAAACAATTTGAGATATGGATCATTTAATATCCTAGATTTTACTCTATAAACTATGAAGTTGCTTCAAATTATTAGTAGGTAAAATTTAAATAATAGATTTCACTTTGGTTTGATCAACTTTAAATCCCCTTCGAGAGACAATTATTCCTAACAATTTTCTATGTGTAACCCCAAAAACACATTTATTAGGGTTGAGACACACTTTATACTCATGAAGCCATTAAAATATTTTGTGTAACACTATAGAATGATCTACATGACTTTTATATTTTCATAGGATAGCATAAACATAATCTTCAACAATATCATGCATGAGATCATGAAAAATTATAGTCATTGCTCATTGATAAGTGGATCTTGCATTTTTCAATCCAAAAGGGATGACTTAATAACAAAATATGACACAAGGGGTTGTAAATTTTATCTTGACTTGATCCTCTGGACTGATTTTAATATTATTATAATCTAAAAATCCATCCATAAGACATATCAACTCGTATCCAACCATGGAATCCACAATCATATTTATATTAGGCAATGGAAAATCATATTTAGGACAAGCTCTATTTATCTCTTTGAAATTTGTGTAGACTCAAATGCCAATTGGTTTCTTGTTAATATGAACAATGTTAGAGATCTAATATACATAGAGAAGATGATTGATAAAACCTATTTCAAGTAATTTTTCTAGCTCAATTTGACTAGGAGAGAAATCCATGGATATAAATTTCTTAGATTCTACTTAATAGGATTGGTGTTTGGATTCATAACCAAATGATGAAAAAATAATGAAGGATATCACCAGGAATATATGAATAGGATTGAGAAAATATATCAATGAAATTTTTTAGAATAGAAATAATAAATTCACACTCTTTTGGATTGAGGGAATCACGAATCTTTATTATCTTTGGATAATCACATGTACTAATGTTGACTTATGTAGTGTCTTCCATAATAAGGGTGGAACCATCATCCTGAATCATAAGAAAAGAAGGTAATTAAAGATTGATCTTAGAATGTGAACTCTAAAATGGACCCATGTAGGAAGACTTAGAATCATTCCCCTTAGGTAATGGTTAATAAGCTACTAAATATGTATTCTCTAGAACCATACACACAAATTCATCATGACCTTTAAGATTGATTTTAGTACTATATGATAGATGTGAACAAATGATCCATAGATAACACCTACGTATACCCATGTATACATAAAATGCAACCTATAGAGAGTTTTAGTTCTACACATACATGCAAATGGAGGACAATAATGAGAGGGAAAAAAATCCATAGAAAAGGATAAACAACCATAAATTCACATAGAACACAAAGCATGAAGAAAACTAAATTTATTCTTTTAATCTAAAGGTTTAAGTTAATATTAAAATATTTAATGGGTAGAGATTTTTTATGCTAGGAGAGGGATATTGGACGGTAAATTTTACAAGTGTTATGGTTCTTTTAAACACTTTTACAATAAAAATCATGGTTTATATAGCATTGGGCAATGACATACATAATCAATTCACCATTAGAGGTATTAGATATGAACTTGAATTTTAAATGGAATCCATATTCCAAGGTTGATTAATATCACCAAAGTCTTTACAATAATTGTTACATGCTATGTTCATTTAATTTAGTTTAACAATCTAATCATGGAAGTAATTAGAAGGTTATTATTAGATTTTTATGTGAACTGGATGTTAATCAAGGATGGATATATTATTTTAAATTTAAAGGGGATATGTATGTATGATATAATGATTTTAAATTTTCCCTTGCATTTAATTATATTCAAATATGGTTCCCTTGATGTCCAATAAGGATTAATTACCACCTTTATTCATGGGTGCCACCTATCAATCCACCTAGACTAACCCACTAATTTCTAACTATGTATGAATATATTTTGGGTTCTACCATGTCATATTTCATGTGAAATAATTTTAATGTATATTATGTAAAGGGGTGCATATTAATGGTTATGTATAGAGTGGGATACACCTTGAGGCTTCAAGCTTCTAAAGGTTGTTGAGGGAAATCTTCTACATAAATGCATAAGGGATAAACTCCTCTTGTGCCTAGTCACCCCTGATGATCCTCATAGTCTATGATTTCTATCCAGAATGTATATCATTCTATGAAGGATATGGTGCATAGACTAGATCAGATTTTATGTTTCACAAGGTCATAGATGTGAAACCCTATGATTTAGTGCAAAACTTCAACATTCGATCATAGGGAGGCCTTTAAATAAGAGGTCACAAGAATATTGAATATATTTAATGTGTTATTAATAATTTGGATATTATTTTTGTGCATTTCTCTCTTTCACTGGTTGAAGTATAAGAGACTTTTGTGCTTTGATTTATGTGTTGTGTTAGTATGATGAAGGATCATTGTATAGGGTGCACATTAAGAACTCCTTATAGGTGTAAACCAACATTTAGTCTATGTGTGAACCCATGTTGACTATTGAGTATGGGTGTGTATAGGAAGCATATGTGAACATGTTGATTTTAGATAAATCAACACTACAAAAACATGTAACATCTTGTGTTGTCCTTATGATTTCAATGATTTTTAGTGGAGACTTGGAGTGTCAACACTTTTAGTGACCTATGTGGTCCAATTTCTTACTAAGAAATAATATCATAGCCTTGTATAAATCTATTGGGTATGAGTCATATAGATTCCCTTAACCCTTTATTCACAATGAAATTGGCGTGTAAATATTATCTAGAATTAGAATGAAATGGGATACCTTCCATAAAGACAAAAAAAGTAAACAATTGCACTGAATGGCACTTAGAGGAAAGGTAAATCTAAACTAATAGAATTGTACACAATCACATGGAGGAAATATAACTATTCTAAATAAAAACATGTACATGTGACACTTAAAGAAATTAAAATATATAAAATACTATTTATAATAGTGTTAATGATCATTTAAGATAGTGGTTAAGATTAATATTTTTGATAAGGATAGGCAACACTTCTCTACTTAGCTTTGGAATATGGTATACATTGGCCTAATTTCAACTAGCTATGGTATATGGGCCATTCTATATAACATCAAAATTCATATGTTTCCCAAACTTTTCTCTATCTACATCCCATTTAAGTACATAGTATCTTTCATTGAATATTTTAATAGTAACCCTTATGTCTAATGTTTTCTTGGTATATGCCTATTGAAGCTCCATAGTTTGCATGACCTACACCCTAGTTTTTTCAAGTTCTATTAGATTAGATAATCTTACTATCATGAGACTATTCTCATGTAATTAAAATTTATGGGATATATATTGAGTTGGTAATTCAAGATACATAAGCAATCTCATTTACTTTCCAAAGACTAACATGAAGGTTGAATTCCCCATCACTCTTTTCATCATTATTTGATCTACTCAGAGGGTTGTCCTAAGCTTGGTGTGCCATGATCTTTGGCTATCTACCACTATTAAATTAATGATGTGAATCAATTTCTTCTTAGTCTATTTCTTTTAACTATTACCTTAGGGGTAATAGTTGTTGACGCAGAAGATTGCACCCTTGGCAGGAGGCCGAGCTCTTGCCTTCTTCACACAACAATGGAAACTCCCCTCTCACCTATGGGACCAATGAATCTGGAGGGGAGAGTATCTAGATAAGGGCTAGCTCCCTTAGATGTATCATTTAGGCCCTAGTTTCTCCTACTGCTAACAAACAAAATGTAAAAAAGGGGGGGATGAAAAGAGAGAGAGATGTTAAAAGCAAAGCCTAAGCCTAAAAAAGAAAAGGTGATACACCAGAAAATGTGACCCACTTAGGCCCGAACATACACTTTCCACCGAGAACCAGCTCCCATAAACTTCATCTAACATGAGAAAACATTCTACATCAGTGGGTTAGGGGTCCATGGAGATACAAGGAAGAAATAACTACTAAAGGCATTCTGGGACACACTGTAGCAGCCTATCCACTTCACCTATACTCCTCTAGGGATACTTCTGATAGACTTGTAAAAGGAAACTCAAAAATGCACTAGACATGATGTAATAATTTTGGAAAAGCATTAATAAAATGACTTAACATAGAATAAAATGCATAGACACATACTAAAGATGCAAAACTCATAATGGAGGTAAAAATGCTATGTTTTGATTCAAGGTAAAATTTTGGTAGAGCTCTGCCTTACAAGCCCGAGAGAATTTTGGATAGAGTTTTGCCTTAAGGTTGAGAGCAAATTTTTTCTCGAATGAGAAGTTTAAAATATATAAGAAGAGGAAGAGCAACTTGGTGCTTCTTGGGGAAGATTTTTGGCACTCTTTTCTGTAAGTGGCCCATGTGCGTTTAGAACCTTGGGAAGAGGAAACCACTGTTACTGATGTCATTATTCAAAAAAAGCATACTAAAACCATGTTGTACAATTTCCAAAATTTAATTTGGTGTTCAAACATTAATGTAAGAGCATGGTTGTACCTCTTTTCTACAAATAGACTACAGTTTGTACCCTCATCAATGCCAATTATAGAAAATAGGTCGCATTGCTCATCTGCAATAACTCACCTTCCCTTCACCACTTGAATGCTTTGTCATTTCTACTCTTTGTCTTCTTCCTACTCTTTTAACCCTTAGTGGTGATCTTATAGTGGGTCACTACATTCCTCAGGCTCTTTTCATGATTTGGCGCTAAGGTAGTTCAAAAACAATAGCTACTTCACTGTGTTAAATTTGACGTTCACACAGTTGTCACCCAACAGCTAGTTCATCTGCTTAAATTTGATAACTTTTAGGATGCCATCATCCTCAGAAAAAATTTGTCAGGTCCTTTCTATGGCCTTTTTCTTGCATGTCTTTTGTTTCAATATTTTCCTACGAACAAAAATTCTACAAGAATTATCCCTATCTTTGTCTGTCTTTTGGGCTCTTTCACTTCCCCTTGCATTGGCAGCCTTTCCTTTGAAGTGCTTGCCATACACAAGTGATTCTAGACCTTGAACTACCCTCCATAAGGGCATTAAACCTTCAAACTGCCCTCTAGCTATAGGGCATACCCTAGAACCAAGCCATTGAACCAACCCATTGAACCAAAATTGGTTCAACGATTTAATCAGTTTAATGGTTCAATCATTGCACACCGAGCCTGTTGAACCAAGCCTTTGAACTGAAGCATTTGAACCAAAGCATTGAACTCAACCGTTGAAGCAAATGATTAAACCAATTCATTAAACTAGTTTAATAGTTTAATGAAGTGCGTTGAGCCCATTGAACTTTGGCATTGAACTGTCTGATTAAACTGGAAGCCGCTTGAACTGATGCCACTGAACTAACTGAGTGAACCAAGGATTGAATCATCTAATTGAACCAAGACATTGAACCAATTGGCTGAACCGGTTCAATGGTTCAAAGCTACATGCTGGTGAACCAAATGGTTAAACCAATATTAAACTTTGGCCTTGAACTTTGCTGATGAACTTGGCATTGAACTAGTTCAACGAAACAAGGCCAATTGAACCAAGTGAAGCATTGAACTAAGTGGTTGAATTGAGCCAAGGTGTTGAACCAAGGTATGAACCAAAGATGATGAACTTAAATGTTAAACCAAGGCCTTGAACTAGTTCAATGGTTCAAAGATGCCAACTTTTCTTGTGATTTTTTTCAAGCAAGAGCCTGAAGAAGACTTGTAAGACCCAAAACTCTTTGAACTGATCCTTCATGCACCAAAGACTAACCTGTAGAGTTTGTAGAAATCCAAAACCTATAGAGTCCATATATTTAGACCTATAGAGCTCGTAGATATTTTGCAGAGTCTATAGAAATGAATAGACTTATGCAAAATTAGAAAATGAAATGGCCTAAAATAGCAGGGATAGAAGGGGATGGATTTTTGGCCTATTGGGGAAAAAATGGTCAACAATAGTTTGAGGAGGTGATCATATGAATATTATGTTTGACTGCACATTCTTTGATCTTGGATTTGAGGAAAGCCAATGCATTATCTAAGATAATATTAACTAGAATACCAAATTGATAATGTTTTCATATAAGTCTAAGATGAAAACCTTTTTATCATGTTTAAGCACTACTTCCTCCATCCATCTTGTAAATTGTTCAATTTTCATGAGGATCCATTATGTCGAGCACTTGATAGTGGATTTATCATTCTAATAAAATCTAGACCCCATTGAGAAAAGGGTTGATCATCTTGTTGGGTGAAGGGATAGGGATACCAATTTATATTTTCCTTCAAATAATGCACACTTCTTAGATCCTCTCACCCATGTGTACACATCCGTAAATACAGTTGGCTAATAATATCTAGCTTACATTATTTTGATGGAAGTGGTTTTAGGCAAGTAATGGCCTCCTGATGGTCCATCATGAAAATCTTCAAGGATATTATTCACATGATCTTGTTCTATGAATCAAAATAGAACTCCATTAATATATCTTTTTAAAAGTGCACTATTGACAAACACATAAGTAATGTCTTCTAATCTAAAAAATTTGTTCTTAGATTTATTCAAGCGATGAGGGTACGTATTAGTCTAGAGGAAGCTCCTCATGTTTTAAGTCTAATACACCATAAAATCATATCCTATTGGTTGGTATTTGTATAACGTAAATACTATTATATATTATATCTTCACATCTTATGTTAGTTACTCTTAGAGTCCCTTACCTCACATTAGCTTGGTGATTTTGATGTCTATGCCATATTCCATCACCTTTGTGACCCAACTAGCTCTCTTCTCACTCATTTCCTTGTTAAGTAAGAACTCCTTTATACTAAGTGTGAGACCATGAGACGGATCTTGTTATTGGAGAGAAGATACCTAAACTTCTTGAGATTTATTATTAATTCAAGGGTGTTCTTCTCTACAAATTTATATTACAACTCACAATCCTTGATTGCCTAGCTAAATAAAGAAATAGGTTTTTCTATTTTATATTTATTTCACTACACCGAAATGTCTAAGATGCCTTTAGTTTTTCCAAATGAATAAGGTAAAAAACCTTATTATAATATGGGTTTACCAAGGTGGGGGCCAATGTGATGTCTTGCATGATGTCCTTGAAACTATTTTGGCCCTCCTAGGCCCAACTAAATGTAGCACTCCTCTTAAGCATTATTTTTAGGTGTTTGAATAGAGTCATGAAACTCAAGATAAAACTTTTGACAAAGTTTATTTTCCCTAAGAAACTTTGGATACCTTTCTTGTGACCTAGGAGATCAAGAGATAAAATGGACATAACTCATTCATGATTAGTTGCAAGTCCCTTTTTGGAGATGATGTGCCCTATAATTTTACCTTCATGCATAGTGAATACACACTTACTTGGGTTCAATGAGATCCCAAAATCTTGGATTTTTTCAAACACTTGTTCTAGGTGAACAAAATTATTTGTTTTGGGATTTAAAAAACAATTATATCCTCAAGGTAAACAAAGATGATGTTGTTGAGGAGTACCTTGAATTACATATGCATGGCCCTCTATAATGTATCTCCTACATTTTTAAAACTAAATGGCATCATTTAGTATAGTGGTATGTGAGGGAGGCTTTATTCAAGTCCTTAAAGTCTAGACACAATCAAATCTCCCCATTATTCTTGACTATTGTGACTAGATTGGCCACCCATGAGAAATGTTTGATTGGAAATATTATGTTGGCCTCAATGAGATTTGAGATCTCCTTCCTCATTTAATACTCAAGCTTAGGGATAAATATACTCTACTTTTTCCTGATTGGCTTGGTATTGGGGTCAAGATTAATAGAATGTTGGCCTAAGCCTAGATCAAAGCCTTTGAGGTCTTAGTAGCTTTTTACAAATATATCATCATATAATTTTCATGGCCTAATGTAGTCTTCAATTTTATATGAGGAGAATACCTTATTATCTCCCAATATCATGTCATTAGAGATGGACACTAGATTGAAGATTTCTTCATACACTGTCATGTTTCTCCTCTCACCCTTTAACTAGTCATCAAAATTGAAGATGCTTTCAAGTATGAATAGCACTTTAGGAAACATTTCCCCTTTATTTAGATGATATTCTCTTCATATTGGGATTAGAGTCTTGGTTTTTTCCTAGAATGTAACTCAACTTCATCTTACAAGAATTTGATGATTTTTTCATCACTTTTGAACACTTGCCAATTATTTGTGTTGTTTGGGACTGCCAATCTGACTACAAGTTTTATGATTTGATTAAACTCATTATATATACTACATGGGAGGTCATATTGTACACCCATAATTACAATCCTATCAACATCATAATTCCACACCCTTGGCATTGAATGGATATTGAAAGCATCAAACTCCTCAATTATGTCCCATGTCTCATGTTTGTAAGTTCTTAGCAGATTATTTTTGGGCATGTTCCATGTTATAACCTAGTTTACCAATATTTCGCTATCTTTAAAAGATTACAACACCTTAATTAATTTATTATGCATTAATTAGAAACCATATATTAGTGCCTCATATTTGGTAACATTGTTTATACAACTAAACTACAATATGAATGCATGGAAATATTTCTCCTTATAAGGGGAGATAATTAAAACACCATACTCTACACCATTTTTTCTTTGGGAAACATAAAGTTATAATTTCCATATATTTTAAAGGTCTTCTTGTGCCTTTAAAATTCTAAGCAACAAGGTATCCTCATCAAAAATTCAATATGTGCATAGCCCTATTTCCTTTATGTTATTATATCGGTCAAACTCATAGTGCTCACATGCTCATTCATCAAACAAGTTATCCAAAATTTCCTCAAGAGCCATGGTGGTCTCATGAAGAATTTAAGTATCCTCTTGGTAGAACAAGGTGTAATTTGTATCAATCAAGTTATAATTGTAAGGTTCTATGTGATTCTTTGAAATAGGCTCAACCTTGATGGTCACCTTGGTCCCATATTTGGCCCTGAGAGGTATGTGTAACCAATCCAAGGACATATAGTAAATTAAGGGGGTAATTCAATTATTGAAATGAATTTTATAATATAAATGATTGAACATGTGTGTAGAGTGAGACTTAGATCCTTGACAATCCCCATAGTTTTAACCATTATTATATCTAATTGGGTGACCCCATTTAAGATGGGATAAGATGTTATGCCTATCATGCCTATGGTTTTATTTGGAATCAATGAGTTTATTATGCCTAAGTATACCATATAATTATATACAATATGTTTATCGATAATTAGAGAGATTTATAATTAGGGAATTTTTCTATTTTTTGTCCCTCCTCTTTTGATTGGCATAGACTTGTGGGTGTAATAGGCATAGCCTATGGTGGATCATGAGTTTGGAATCTCATTAGGGCATCCTATAGAAAATTATTTTAGTAAGGAATAATAAAAGCATCCCACATGGTAAAATTTAGGCTAGGATTCTTCATCTACTCAACTATGTTAAAGGGGATTTGAGTCCCTTTAATCTACACCTTTTAAGTGCCTACCTCTTTTTACAACTATTAACTAACTTAGGTTTGACTCTCTTTATACATATCCATTTTTATGCATTCTTGGAAACTTATCGAAAGTGTTCCACCTTGTGTATCTACATGTATAACTTGGGGAATAGAGGTTGAGATCACTAAAGGTAATAACTATCTCTTTGGTGCTCTCTTTTTGAATCTTGTGTTAAAAGTAACTAGGTTGCTTCTTGAAATTGGCACTTAATTTTGATTAATGTAATTGAAGTCACCCTCTTACTAATATTGGAGGGTAGATCCACCCTAATCTTGCATTTTTTCTTGTGTTTCATCCCTTGGTTGATATGAAGTAGATGGAGGCTCCTAAGGTTATGGCGCATTACTCATCATATGTGCTTCATTCCTCATTCCATTGGCACACGTAGCTTGATCATGTGACCGATGACATGGAAAAAACCAATAATAGTCCTACACCATATTATTATACACATGCAAAATAAATCTAGAGGTGCTTAGAGTGTAAGAATTTGACACATATGGTAGTCTATTAGATGTGAGCTAGTTTTTAGCCTGTGCAACATGTTGGTAGGGAGGATTATTTGATTTATACTGATATATGAGGGTTAATAAGGCTTATAATGCTATTCTTATTTACATTTTATCACTAATATCTCATGTACAAAGATCTTTAATAAGGACTTAACTTCATGAAGCTCCCTCAATAATGTAGAATTTGATAGAATTAGTGGGCTTACAATAATAAGAATTGGGGCTAGAGAGAGAATGGGGGTAAGGTAGGTGAATTTATACATGGTTTCTTAGGATATAATGGCATGGGGTATCTAGGCACAATTTTACATTCTTGGATCAAATAGTATTATGCATTCACAATAACCTCATATACATCTATTAATATTGTACCTCCTATATATTAGATCATTACAACCACATCACTACTCAATGCTGTCAAAAAATATAAGTGTTAGGATTTATATTTACTAAGAGTGTAAATTTATCACAATTACTATAGAATATAAATTTTAATTAAACCATCTATTCATGTGGATCCCTTTTAATGGTCATGCGCTGCTCAATTATTCACAAGTGGTCTCTCTTTTCTACAAACTATCTTCATAGTGTTGCACCTAACTTGTCCTAATTTCAAATAGTATGAGGCCACAAACTATGGTACCATTTAAGTGATCTCCCTTTGAAATAAGAGACTAAGATTCATAGTGTAATTTTATCTTTGATCACATTATGGATAGATCAAATATTTTAATGTCTTAAATGTGCTTTATTTAGGTAGTAAAGTTTTCTCCAATAAAGTAGGGGATTCTCTTAAGATCAACTATGGGAATATAATCATATTGGGGTAGGATCAATGGTATAACTCCATTAAAGGGAAAAAATTGTTGGTTTATAATAACAACCATAAATGGGATGGGTAATAGTCATCCTCTACACACAAGGAGTCTACCCATTGTGGGTGTAAACTGAGCTCTAAGAGAAGGTTATCTTGTGTTGTTATCCCTCTTGATAGGGGATGAGGATGCTCTAACTCTTCCTCCTATATAGGTATAGGTAACTCCATGAAATTAAGGTCAAAGCCTATTATATATGATCTCATTTGTCTTGGAATATATGTGAGGGACTAATCTTTGTGAACCAAAAATGCTAGAGTAACTAGGTATTATATATAGTATCTTTAACACTATCAACTAAGAATTGAATTATATTCTTATTTAAATATATGAAGGGTCCCAATAGGAATGGAATAAAATATTATCACTTAAAATTTTCACTCATATTATAAGCTCTTGCCTACATTTTCACATGGCACTTTCATGTCTAACACCTTAGACTTGCATTATATAGAGTGATCTGATGTATCTCTATAACAATGGGATCATCTCCCAAGGTGTGGAAATATTGTGATCCTTGGGATGAAATTCCAAATTAGGTTATATTCATTATATTATAAATGCACCTAGTTTAGGATGATCACATAGACCTACAAAGAGTAGAATGAAATCTACCACTATCACTAAACATACACTTGATAAAGGGGAAAAAGGAGGGAAAAGGTAAGATGTTGTTTTATGTAAAATATGATGCACGAAGAATAAATTTATCAAATCACCTACTTAAGGACACATTAAAACTAATATACATGATACAAAATCTTCAAATTGGGTGCATTTCATATGTATTTTGCATAGAGGTAAGGGAACAGAGCACAAGAGTAGGAAGGGTAACAAATGGTCCACGAATAATGCCTACATAGACTTGTTCATATATAACATGAGACATACAAATAATTTTGGTTCTTTATAAAGGTGTGAAGGGAGGATAATAATTATAGGTATAAACCTCCATAAATAAGGATCAACAACAATAAATGCATACATAACATAGATTATGAAGAAAATTAAATTAGTTATTATTAATCTCAAGGTCTAAGGTAAAATTAAAAAATTTAATGGGTAGAGATTTATTATACTAGGAGTGTAATGAAATTACTTAGATATTCACATAGGATGATTTTATATTGCACAAAATAAGTAAATATGAGAGATCACACAAGATAGTTGATAGCAGAATAGAATACTGGATAATATAGAAAATCCACTTTGAGGGGGAAACCTCCAAAAAAATACACTAATATTATAATAATTAACATAATCCATAAAGACTAACCCCTACCTTCTATATATAGTATACTTATCCAAGGTTATTCCATAGGTCGACCTAACTAAGAACATAGAGAAATGTAACAAGTAAATAAAGAGGTATGTAAGCCACAACTTGGCCACACATATCCCTAGACACACCAATGGTTAATGTCATAGAAAGGAGAGGTGTTTTTTAGGGTAAATAATGGAAATATTATGATATCTATAAATGTACACACTTTTATAACAAAAATTAGGGTTTATATAGCACTAGGTAAGGCCATGTGTAATCAATTTGCCATTAGAAGTGGTAGATAAGAAATTGAATCCAAAATGGAACCCATATCTCAAGATCAATTATGAGCACCAATGTATTTGAAATAAATTTTATAGGAAAATCTCATTCAATTTAGTCTAATAATCTGATCATGAAAGTAGTTATAAGGTCATTCTTGGATCTTTAAGTAACCTACATGTTTATCAAGGATGGAGATATGATTGTAGTTGGAGGGTATGCGTTTTCACTCTTTGACACTCTAAAATCAACCCTTTCATTAAATTATATCCATATTATCTCCATAAACATCCAATCAAGCTCAACTACCACCCTTATTCATCATTACCACTTGTCAATTCACATGGACTAGCTTACTAATCTGGATCTATGTAGATATATATTTTGAGTTTTTCCATGTCATATTAAACATGTGGTTAGTTAAATTTATCCTACACAAATGTTTCACACTAAATTTTACGTAGAAAATTGGTTGCATAATGAAGCTGCAAGCTTGTGAATGACACTGAGGGTAATCTTTTACAATATGGATAAGGCCCTAACTCCTCTTACACGTAATCGCTTTTGATGGTCCTCTCAATTTTCACCTTTTATCTATAACATATATAGGTATATGAAAGATATTATGCATAACCTATATTATAGTATACATTTCATAAGGGATCAGATGTGAAACCTTATGATTCGGTGTTGGACTTCACCATTTAATCATAAGGAGGCCTTTGAATAAGAACATGAAATAATATTTAATATATTTAGGGTGATCTTCATTATTTTTAACTACTTTTTTCACACTTATCTCTTTCATTTCTTGAAGTTTGAGAGACCCACACACTTTGATTTACACATAATGTTGGTGTAATGAAGAATCTTTGCATGGGTCATACATTGGTAACTCCTCATAGGAAAAATAAACACTTAGTTGATGTGTGAACCCATGTTGACTATTGAGTGTGGGTGTCAATAGGAATAATCTATGTGTAGGTTTGCTTTTAGTGAACTCAAAACCACATAATCATGCAACCTCTTGTGTATTTATTATGAATTCAATGCTTGGTGGTGGGGATTTGGATAGTCAATATGTTCTATAAGATAATATTTTGTCCTCTTCTTACACCACTCCATCTTGGGCTAGCCATTGTAATTAGGTCATCTAGGTAATTTAGCCACATGAAAATCATATTTCATACTATACATGCCCATACCTTTATCTTAAATGTTTAAATGAGAGAAATTTAATGAGGGGAAAGGTGCTTTAGAAGAAGAATAAAGGGTGTTGGGATATAGATAATTAGTTGGAGTTGGCTTAAAGATTACCTATTTTTAATTTTTAATAATATTTGTATCATGGATAAAATAGGTATATTAATGACCTTGTACTTATAAATGTTTGCAATATCGATATGGTTGTAAATCTCCATGAATAATAACCTCCATTCCAAAATGTGGAAACTTAATACATTGATTTAGCATAGAAGGAACCACATGTGTATAATGAATCCAATGATGCCCAAAAAGGAAATTATAATGTAAGTCTATATCAATGACATGGCATAAGGTACTATGGATAACTGGCCCAACTTAAATGGGCATGGAAATTATGTCTGTTGATTATGTTAGCATACCCCTTGATAGTAATGGTATCATTCTTGAGATTTTATTAAGTACATCCAAGATGTTAGATGAGATTTAATGGAATAATTTTAAGTCTAAAACCATTGTCTATCAATACCAACTTGATTTTATGGTGTGTAGTTATGAATTTAATATACAAGGAGGTGGTGTGGGAAGCTTTAAAAGATGATATATCACTTTGATCAAAGATCAACTATGGACCTAGAGATAAGTGTCTAACCATTTCTATAAATTTATCATATAATTCATATTTGTGATGTTAAGAAGTACATAATAGATCCAAATTATAAATCTATGTTGATATTTTATTCAATTGATCAACAAGATCATATAAATTTTTGACAAGTGCATATCTGGGTTTAGATTAATCTAGAATAAGATTTGAATGAGAAGGTGGATTAGGATTAGTAGAAGAAGGAAAAAGGAATTGAAAGGATATTTTATCAAGTTGAGTTATAGTAACACAATATAAATTGGTAATAGAAATATTAGAGTTTGAAGTGGAATAAATAGGTCTTGGAATCGTAAATTAAGAATAATAATCATAAGGAGGCAGAACTCTCAAAATAAAAGGATTTTTTTGTCTAGAATTTTGAGAATGCAGATTGATCGTGTTTGTGGCTATGTGATGTTCCATGATATGTACCATCATGTTGTAATCATAAGGGGTAGCATGGTAATCAATGTTATGAATTTGTGAATCCTAGTTTTGATTATGATTATTGTTTGGTTGACATTGTTGCTAATTCTTCCATTGATTGTTATTATGCTAAGGTAAAAAGTTTTTGTAAATCCTCATATTATGAATAGAATTAGAGGATTAAGCATTATTTAAATTAATTTTTCCTCTTTCCACTATGTCTTGAATGAGATGTCATAAGTGTATGCATTTATTAATTGCATGTCCTTTGATTTGATGATACTCATAATATTCATTATCCGTATATCATTATGGTTTAGGTTGTCTCTCATTAAAAGGTTTTATATTTGGATATAAAATCATATTTGTATAAATTATCTTACAAAACACATTCTCAATAGGATCTCCTAGATTAAAAAATGGTTTTATAGTAAACTAATTTATTTAAGGAGGTTACCTTTGTAAAGTAAGAGATTGTCATTGAGTAGAATTTTGAATTAGTGGTAGTTGTATGGTTTAAACATGCCTAGTATCTACCACTCCATTTCCCACCATATTTTTCTTATAGTTAAAAGGCTTAGATTTATCTACCACATTTATTGAATTTGGAGTAACATTTTGGTTTCAATTATATTTTTAATTTGGAGAATAATTATGAGATTAATTTTGATTCTGTTAATAGATTTTAATCAATACTTTATCAATTATATCATTCTCTATTTGTATGCCATTAGTAATGACATCATAAAAAAAAATTGACTCTATAATCTACAATTGTGAGTTGTGATTTCAAATTAACCATAAAAATGTTTACCAACTCAATGTCACAAAGTGCATGGGGAAATTTGCTAACTAGTGGTCACCATATTTTAAGATACACAACAAATCTCTCACCTTCTCTTTATTTTTTAGCACATATTTTAACCATGGTTAATGTTTTCACTTTTATTTTCACCCTTTTAGTATATGGTAAACATTTCCTCATCCAAGTGACACAATGAAAACACCTATAGGATTGTGGGTAGCCTAATGATGAGGTGAATCTTTAGATAGGGCTAGTGCCCTTGATGTACCACTTTGGATTGAAACTAAACATAAATTTGGGGATGAAAAAGGAGAGAAATAACTAAAGTAAAAATATCTTAAGGGGGGTGATAAACCAAATAAGATTATGACTTCCAACTAGTTTCATGTTACATATGAAATCAAGGGACAAATTGAACATACACTACTCTAATCTAATTCTTCTGACATCAATGTTGCATTATGAGGTTAAGGATGAATACATTAGGCTAGGAGGACTAGATAAGAGGAATTTAATGTCACTAGTGAATAGAATAACTCACTCAAATTTGGACATCTCCTATAACACTTCACATGCCC
The DNA here is from genome assembly GCA_037957365.1 of Torreya grandis. NCBI lineage: Eukaryota > Viridiplantae > Streptophyta > Pinopsida > Cupressales > Taxaceae > Torreya > Torreya grandis. The sequence goes on from JARHVA010000475.1 coordinate 1,090,021, forward strand.
TATAAGAAGAGGCTATAAATAGGTGAATGAATGAAACAACATGCTAAGGAATCCATAGTTTTCAATAAGAAAAATTCATAATATAATATAAAACACTATGAATAGTCATGGAAGAGGTAAAAATAATTAGTATTATTGATAAAATGTTATGAAAATGAGTATGGATTCACCATACTTAGGAAGAGCATAAATTACAATGGCCAAAATGTCTAGTTCTTATAGAACGTAAAAGAGACAGGAGAAGAGAGAAGTCTAGGGGTCACAAGGACACTTGTCAAGATGATAAAATAAGTTACTTGTTCATTATAAAATTATATGGGACAAACCATGAAATTTTAAGAAGCACAAGTGTCCATCCAAGTCATCAAACTCTTGCAAAGTGGCATAAAACTCCTCATTCTGGCTCAAAAAATTGCCTTCATGATTTAGACCTATTTGAAAATCCCAAAACTAATTAATGAAAATTATTATTATTTTAAAGAATTCTAAGGATATGATTCATGCCTCTTCATGAATTTTTTGTATTTTTTCTCCTCTAAAATCATCCTAAAATGAGATATCATTATCTATTGTCAAATAAAGTCCTCTTTCATGTACCCTACACACTTGGCTTAAAAATTGGCATCAATTGCACATTAAAATACATTTTATGGAGTGAATGAAACATAAAAATAACCTATATGGATTTATAATAATTATGCATGCTTTAAAATCAAATCAAATGAATTTTTTCACCCTTCTCACTAGTTTGTCCACTTGGATAGTTTTGACTGGCTAAAATGAGATCTCTAGTTTGGATAATTAGGAGTATTTTATTGAAATTAAATTACAATATTTATTTACTAAAATTCAAAATATTCCCCCAAAACTTTATTTCACCTCTTGAGACCTCCTGTAGCCTGTAAAACACATAAAATGGTCAAATATAGCCTATTTTCCACCTTGTCTATACAATTCCATAAAACCAAAAATTATTGGAGGGAGCATAATTGATTCCTCTAAAATTTAAAATAATAATATTTGTTAAACTGGTCCATTATAGTAGCTATCCAACTTCATTTCATCAAACTATTCACTGGCAAGGGTTTGCAAGGGTTTTAGCTTGTTTCCACTCTTAAGGTTCATTCATAAAAATAGGATGTCTAAATTTTAAAAAAAAATCCACAAATTTATATTTAAATACCTTTAAAAACATCCTTTAACCTCTGTAACTCCCATTCAAAGCACCAAGAGAGATATGAACACTTGAAATCACCTTATCAAGCTTCTCCTTTACTTTCTTACAAATCTAAGTGGGTTTTGAGCTCAAAAATTGTGTTTTATGGATTATAATAAAATTTTGAGGTTAAAAAATACATTTATTGACCTTATTAACATGTTTAATTAGGTTATATCTCATATTTAATGCTATAAGTGCAACTACCCTCTTATTTGGGCACTAAGCATAATATTTGCTTAATAGGCATGAGTTGGTTCCATATCTAAAATGAAATTCTCATAATTTATTATTAATATAAATAGATCAAACACATCAAATTAATTCCAAAAAACATGATCCAATAGTTTTAAATTTGTGTCTAAGGTGAAAAGTGACATTGGTCTCTTATTTGGTTTTTTGGCTTAACCCTGCCCAAGTAGGTTTGACTGCAACTTTCATGTTCTAGGCCTCCCCATTTATATTAATTAATATGTGATTGTTATATGATGATTTTATATGGTTTTTATATCTCCACATAACTCATTTAAATATATTATAAATGTTTTAAGAGTCTTATCACCTAACTTCTTCAACCTGTTAGGGTTTATGAATGAGGGGAATTACCCTTTGTCTAAGACAAAATAGAGGGTACTTACCCTATTTCACTAGAATAATTTAATGTTTTAAAATATTATAAAATTTATATATATTATATACACAAAAAAATATCTCTTTCTCTTATTCATAGAGCCTCCAAAAGCATGAAAGTTTGAGACAGACTTGTTAGAGGCAACATGTGTGCAAGAATTTCATAAGGAATATGAAACTATTTTTTTGGGGATCCTCCCCTATTTTAAACCATGGAATTTATTTATTAAATAATATTAAATATAAATTTTTATGTTTTAAATTTTCTCACAAACCATTTATAAACCATATTTACATCTTGGACTATATTTTACCTAGACCAGTCAAGGCAACTGACTATGTGTAAGAAATCTACTTTAGACTGTGTTTTGAATTATAATGATAATTTATCTATTTTTGTGAATAATTATTATGTTAATAGGTTTTTATAATATTTATGAATATTCCCTAACCTCTCTTCATATCCCAAACACTTACAAGCCCCTCACACACCTTGATTCAGTTAAGACTTAGTGTAACCTTGCTTAGATGTATCTTTGTTTGGAAGCCACCTGAAGATGTGTGTGTCTGAATTAGGCCTTAAAATATTTAATAATATTTATTAATGGATTTTTAAGACTCATATCGCCTATACTTCTCCTCATATCACATTTTGGAGATTGGAAAGCTCTCAAGACTAGTCAAGACTAGTTGATTATGTTTTGCCTTGGAAGAACACTTATGGGTGCATACTTGAATGTTTTAGGATTAAAAACATGGTATAAAAACACAATTATTTTTAAATTATGGTAATTCTAATTTTTTTTATGTCTATTTGATTAATATTCATGCTTTACAACACCAAAACATATTCCCTTGTGGTCATTGCTTGGTTTTAGACTGTTTGCTTCTTTGACTATGCAACCTTACTTCCTAATTCTTGTAAGTTTACCTTTCATGAGTCAAGATTTAAATAATTCATAAGGTACACTTTAGAGTTTATTTAATTCAATTTTAAAATTATTTAAGTTACTTGTTTGAATTTTCCTAGTCTAGGTCATCACCTAGAAACCTTGTTTCAATTTCCTATTTATCCACAATCATCTAGAATGGCTATAGGGTCATGTAGGTGAACATGGGGACATAAAACATAATATATGAGCCTATATAAGTGATAATTAATTAATTTCACTTTTACCATTTATAATAATTCCATAATATTATAATATTATAGGTTACAAATTTATAGATGGAGAGGTCTCTTTTGGGCCAAACCTGTAGATTTTAATATTTATTTTCAGTGTTTTTGTAGACAAATTTAGGATATCAAACTTATATCCTCCACTAACCTAATACCTTCCATATTTTTCATATTATTTATCTTTTATAGGGTTTATAAAATTCACCTATCTGTATACTTCAAATCCCTTTACATCTCTATTTCAATATATCTACAAAACACTTCAAACCTCTATTTTGCACTTTTAGGGAAAAGAATCCCTAAATATTAGTCTTCATCCTTGGAGGTGGTTTTCAACTTGGTTTAGCTATATATCACTTAAAAAATGTATTTTTAAATACCTTAAACATATAATTACTTTAAAATGGGATCTCATAACTTATTCCAACACCACACAAATAGTCCTTATCTCTCTACTCAGATCACTTGTAGGTGACTATTTATAAATATAGCTAGTGCATTCAAAATTTGGACAGTGAACATAAAACATGTTGTTGATCACATAAAACCATTAAAAAAATGTTAAAATGGACACATAAATATGTTTCAAGTCTCAAAAAAGGGTCTCACAATTCCCTTTCAAAGTTTAATCCTTTGTTCATAGCACCTATAGGTGTGTGTTCATGGCTGCCTAACTATTTTTTCTTGCATATGACTGCACCTATGAATATTGTTTATATAATTAATTTTTAAAGTATTAAGGTAATAATATCACATTTAAAACATGAAAATATACCTATCATAACCCTCTAAATATATTTTCAAATCATGAAGATCTGAAAATGGTGAAAACAGGCATGTCATCCCACATAAGATTAGTCTACAAACCTAAGATTATTTTCCCATAAAAACACCTTGGAACATGAAAATAATGTAAAACATTATAGGGGAGATTCAAAATCTGATGAAACCAATATCAGTGTCTTATTTGTACAAACTTTCCCAAACAAGAGTAAAATCTTTAAGGTGCATAGATTAGCAAGTAGAAAATTATAGTCAACTTTATGAGGATGATTCATGAATAAAAAGACACCATTCTTAAAAATATTTATATTTAAACTAATTTATTTTATTTTAATTCAACCTACCAAAATCATTTGATCTAAAACCTCTTCTACTGGCCATACCAAGTACAAACCTAAAGAGTGCTTTTGCTTGCTAAGAAAGGTGAAAAGGGAACATAATGGTTTTGGCACAAAAATGGAACTTCAGATAATATAAATCATTTATATGTATATAATGAAGCTAAAGAGTCATATTAAAATCTTCTCCCATGTGGCACACTTTCCAATGAGCTATACAAGTGCCAAACTCTCTTTTTTCTCAAAAAAATTATCTTTTCTTTTGAATAACCTATCAAATTTCAACTATGTTAGTTGATTAAGACCTCTTGGGACACATGAGACATTAAATAATATTTTTTAACCTTCACACTTCTCAATAAATCTATAGAACTCATTAAAATCACCTTTTTGACCATCAAATGACCCAAAATGACTCAAAGGACTAAAATAACTAAGGACTAAGGCTAATATAACATCAAATGACATTAATTAACCTATAAAAAATATTTTTACATATGTGTTAGACCAATAAAACACCTAAAAGTCAATTTTTTTACCTAGGGTTACCCTAATTTGACCTATAAGTCAAATTTAGTTAACAAATTGGGGACTCATAGGGGTAGTATGCCTACTATACTAACTAGACTAGTAGCCTTATCAGTATATTGGAATTAGGGAGTCATCTAAAGTCTGATACAAATAAGAAAACCTTTGACCACAATCTTTGATCAAGATAAAACCACTTGACTACCTTAACCACACAAAACAAGGACACACACTAAACAAAACAAACACACTAACAAGACACACACACACACACACACACACACACATGTGATCAAGGCACTTAGGGGAATCAGAGAACAAAATAATATGTAAAAATAAGAACTAAGAATACATAGTGTCAAACATGTTTCTCCTTGGATTAAATGCTTTATGGATCGGACCTATTCCATGGCACTTCACTTGATATGATATCAAGTAGATCATCCTTAAATAGGTCTCAAATGTAGATATATTCCTCTTTTAATTTTTCACATACCTCATACTATTTTCCACTCTTAATCTCATGGTCAATTTATATCTCTTTATTAGGCATTGCTTCAAGAGGAGTAGTTTCATGTTCTTTAGAACATTAAGGCCAATAAGATCTTGTTTCATCCTTCAAGAGCTGATGTGTTTCTCTCAACTAGTTGAGAGGATTATAACCCATCTTGATGATTTCACACATGTAATAATGAAAATTATATGCTTCTTTAAAGGATATATTTGAAAGGTAGTTTTTATTTTGCATACTTACTTGAGTGCCGAAGCTACCTTATCCATCTTTGACCAAATCATAGCCTCCTTAAAGAGGATTATATCCTAATATAATTATTTCAAACAAGTCATCCAAATGATAATTAATAACTTGTCCTTTCATATACATGTTATCTTTCATAATGATGGAATAATCAATAACCATTTCTCCTTCTTGGGAAAAAGGAAAACATTCTTCCTTATTAACCCAATATGAAGATTCAATACAAGAGACTACCTCTTTATTAGCATTTATAACCTCTTAAGGGATTTCAAGTTGAATCTTAGCCTCTAAATTATGACTTTGATTCTCAAGTACTGAAAGATATTCCATCTCCTTCCTTTTGATTACTAGGTATTTCAAAGTCACGTGACTTAATCCAATGAGGTTGCCAAGGGACTAGGATTTCTTCAAGCAAAAGTTCTAATTTTTTGTCAACTAAGTGATCCTTTTTAGGTTCTCATACCATAGTTCCATCAAGACAAAGGGTGATGGGGTGAGGAAAAGATGAAATATTTGGTGTAGGTGGCACATAAAATTCAAAATCAGATTGAGAATGAAATGTATGGGGTTCTTTTAGAAGTTATTGAGGAAGTGGAGGCAAACCTTAGGCTAAAATAATTTTTTTTTATTCCTTCCACTTGCCAATAACTTCATTCACATCTGATTTAGCTTGATCACTCTCTTGAGGGAAGGTGGATGTGTTGTGTTTAGGCATAAGATCTTATTTTGGATCTAAACCTTCCATCACACCTTGACTTAGCAATTTCATCTTTGACTCTAACTCTTTAATTTTCTTGGCTAGTTTATCTTTAAAAAGTCTTTCTTAAAGCTCATAGGAATTATCATGAGTTTTAGGAATACATGAGGGATAAAATGGAACACAAGAAGATTCTTGAAGAAGGGTGAGATGAAATTTTAAAGGATCAACTTCATTCACAACTTCACACTCCTTATCAACCAAACTTCTATTCTCTTTCTTTCCCCATGATTCCATTATCTTACTCTAGCTTATGATGTTAGGATTAGAAGTATATTTTTGAGGTGGTGGGGATGCAATGTGAGAGGGAAGTTGGGGATTGAATTCCACTTCCTTTTCTTCTAACATGGACTGATTAATATTCATATTATCCAACTCAATATACCTATCAAAGTTATCTTCAAAAATAAGGTTTCTCTTTTTAATTCTCTTCCAACTGATTGCAAAAAGGATGAATTTATTATCCTAAATTGGGCTCATGAGCTGGGATCAAATATATCTGATAAGGAATTTTGGGAAGTGTATATGAACTCTAATAGGTTTGGTGTCATTTCCTTTCATGAACTCTTAGCCTATCCTCTTAGGAATAAACCAAACCACTCACATCTAGCATCTCACTTTTGATTCTTTGCTAATTGGCTCTCTCAATAGGTACCCACTCTCTTTTGACCAACTCTAATACATATCTAACCTTATGAATAAGATGAATAGGAATCTCTTGACCATATCTTCTTAGAGTATCAAAATCTAACAGGTTATTCTCATAGCCCAAAAGTGTTTATTTGAAGGTGGAAATGGATTGACTTGAGAAGTGGTTAAGTTGACAAGGTAAAACAAGACATTATGAAGGTTAATTATAAGACTTTACACTTCATGAATAGGTTTATTAATAAATTATTAATATTGATAGGTAATGGTAAAATATTGAAATGTATCACTAACTTGTGTAATATAGTGATCAATACAGAAATTAGTCATGATACTTAACTAAAAGTAAGAACATAAAGGAAAATGTTACCAACAATTTTCAAAGGCTAATCTGGGCTACTTGACCAGATGATATATCTTCAGTGTCACCATTGATGATTAGATAGATGCCTCTAAAGGCTAATAATTGAGATACAATACCAAAAATCTATAAACTTCTTAGACCAAGAGTCCCATTGAGTGTGCCAAAAATTATTGTCACTTGGACTTGCACCCTTTAAAGAGATGGCAAAGTTCTCCTCATCCAAGTGGTACAATGAAAACACCTATAGGCTTGTGGGTAGCCTATGTTATGTACCTATGGATATGATATATTAATGTATATGAGTTTATGGAGATACCAACATGTGGCACACATTCCCTTTTTCTTTTGTATCCCATCGATCTAGGAATATTTGTTTCATTGCTTCCCATGAAGAATACTTTTACGCAAAGCTCAATTGATTAAACCACCAATGTTGTGTAGGCCCAAAAAATAAAGAGATAATTATATGTTGCATAAAATTGTTTTAGTATTATTCTCCTTAAAAATGAGTCACCATTCTCTAGCATCAACATCATCTTTCCCTAAAAATTTTTACAACTTCATGATCCATAAAAAAATTAGGGTTCATGAAACCCTAAAATGTCAATAACTCATAATAATATGATCCAAGAAGTCCAATTTTTTTTATATATCTTCCCCTTACTATATTAGAACATTATTCAAAATTTTGTGAAAAAATATAACAAATTTTGACCTGTAGATTAAATATATGAAAAACCATAAAATAGCAACAAATAACTCAAAAAAACTTCTAAAATTTTGAAATTTTTAATATGCCTCCATTATGTCTTCTTACATACTCAATAAAAATTTCAAATAAAAACTACCTATATTTTTTAAGATATAGTGAAATTAGTATAAAACCTAAAATAGTAATAACTCCCTCAAAACTAATCAAAAAATCTTGATTTTTTCAGTGTGACTTATATAAAGTATTCTACATATCCAATAAAATAGTTGTGGAAAAATTCATAACCAATAAAAATATATTGATGATTAAAAAACTAGGGTTTCACCCCACATAAATTTCCCAAATCGAAGCTATGGTACAACTTGATATGATTCAAATATTCAATATATTTATAAATACCCTTAAAGTAGGGAAACACCATATAATACTCTTTTAGTAAGGAATAACTCCACAATGTCTCTTTGAGGGGACAACCACAAATATACTCTTACAAAAGAAGACTCAATGCTTACTTGATATCTTTACCATGATAATCATCTCCTTTATATAGACATCTATCTAACTAATGGATGGGTAACCTCCTAATCCCAATGTAGGCTAACCATTACCCAATTCAGTAATTCCATAAGTTACTTAATTATATTAATATATTGTACCCATTTAACTAACTAAGGGGTTGTGTGCCACATGTTCGATATCTTCATCGACCCATATACATTAATATATCATATCCCTAAGTACATAGCAGCCTAAGGATGAGGTTAATCTCTAGATAGGGTTAGCTCCCTTAATGTCCCACTTTGAATTGAAACTAAATATAACTTTAGGGGTGAAAAGGGAGAGAGATAATTGAAATAAAACTATCCTAAGGGGGTTGATACACCAAATAAGATGATGACTTCCAACAAGTTGCATGTTACACATGAAAGCAAGGGACAAACTAAACATACACTTCTCCAATGTATATATTATCACATCAATATTACATTATGAGTTTATATATGAATTAATTCAGATATGGGGACTAGGTAAGAGTCATTGAATGGTATTATTGGATATACTAACTCACTCAAACCTGGACATCTCCTAGAAAACTTCACATGCCCTACAAGAAGAGGCTACAAATAGGTGAAAGAGTGAAACAACATGTTAAGGAATCCATGTTTGTCACTAAGAAAGATTCATCATCCAACTTAAAATAATATTAATAGTCATGGAAGAGATAAATATTAGTAGTATTATTGATCAAATAGTATGGAAATTATTGTGGCTTCACCATACTTAGAAGGAGCATAAGTTACAATGGCTAAAATGGCTAGTTTTTATAGAACTTGAAAGAGAGAGGAGAAGAGAGAAGTCCAAGGGTCATAAGTACACTTTTAAATATTATAAAATCAGTTACTTGTGCATGATAAAATGATATGGGATGAACCATGCAAGGTTAGGAAGCACAAGTGTCCATCCAAGTCATCAAACTCTTGTAAAGTGGCATAAAACTCCTCATTTGGGCTCAAAAAACTACCTTCATGATTTGAACCTATTTTAAAGTTTAAAAAAATAATTATGGATATTTATTATTATTTAAAATAATTATAAAGGTCTCATGAATGCCTCTTCATGAATTGGTGTAGTTTTGGTCCTTTACAATCATCCCAAAATGAGATATCATCATCTGTTATCAAGAAAACTCCTTTTTCATGCACCCTACACACTTGGATTCAAAATTGGAATCATATTATCATAAAAATCCATGTGAGGGAGTGTATGACTCCTATAAAGATCCTCCATAGACTTACAATCATAAGGTATTCTTTAAAATTAGCTCACACAAAGTTTTTCACCCTTCTCACTATCTTGTCCATTAGGGTTGTTTTAATTGGCTAAAATGAGAGCTCTAATTTGGAAAATTTGTATTTTTTTATTGAAATTAAATGAACATAAATATTTATTAAAATTCCAAATATCCCCCCCCCAAACTTTATTTCACCTCTTGTAGCTTTTAAAACACATAAAATGGTTAAAGATACCCTATTTATCACCTTGTCCATAAAAATATATACAAAAAAAAATTATGAGAGGGATCCTAAATGAGTAATATATAATTTAAAATAATAATAATATTCAAAATAGATCATTATATCAGCTATCCAACTTTATTTTCTCAAACTAGTCACTAGAAAGGGTTTGCAAGGGGTTTAGCTTGTTTCCACTCTTAAGGTTCATTCATAAATATGGGACATAAAAATTGAAAAAAAATTCCATGAATTAATAATTAAATACCTTAATCAACATACCTAAACCTCTGACTCCCATGTAAAGCACCAAGAGAGATATGAACACTTGAAATCACCTTATCAAGCTTCTCCTTCACTTTCTTATAGCTCTGAGTGGGTTTTGACCTCAAAAATGGTTTTTTATGGATTCCCATACAATTTTTTGGTTTTAAAATACCTTTAGTGACCTTATTAACATTTTAAAATATGTTATATATCATATTTAATGTGATAAGTTCAATTTCCCTCTTATTTGGGCACTAGGCCTAATGTTTGCTTAACAGACCTGAGTTGGTTCAAGACCCAAAATGACATTATCATGATTTATTTTTCATAAAAATAGATAAAAAACAAAAAATTACATCCCAAAAACATTATCCAATATTTTTAAATGCATGTCTAAGGCCAAAAGTGGCATTGGTCTCTTATTTGGTCTTTTGGCTTAACCTTTCCCTAGTAGGTCTGACTACAACTTTCATGTTCTAGGCCTCTCTATTTATATTCCTTAATTTTTTCTTGGTATATCATAATTTTATATGGGTTTTAAAAATAAATGTATATATTTAAAATATATTATAAAAAATATAAGAGTTTTATCACCTACCTTCTTTAACCTACCAAGGTTTATGCATGAGGGGAAGTACCCATTATCTGAGACAAAATAAAGGGTACTTACCCTATTTTCCTAGAATAATTTAAAGTTTTAAAATGTTTTCCAAGTGATATATATTATATAATTAAAAATTATCTCTTTTTATTATTCATATACCATATAAAAGCATGAAAGTCTAAGAGAGACTTGTTAGAGGTAGCCTGTATGCAAGAATTTCATAAGGACTATAAAACTATTTATTTAAGGATCCTCCTCTATTTTTCTCCATGATTTTTATGTATTAAGTGATATTAAATATAAATATTTATGTTTTAAATATTATCACAAACCATTTACCAACCATTTTTTTATCTTGGATAGTACTTTACCCAGACTAGTCAAGGTTGTTGACTGTGTGCAGGAAATCTACTTTAGACTGTGTTTTACATTATAAGGACCATGTCTATGATTTTGTGAATAATTAATATTTTATTATGTTTTTATAGTTATTATTAATATTATATAACCTATATTCATATCCCAAACTCTTAAAATCCCTTCACACACCTTGATTCAATCAAGACTAAATGCAACATTGCTTAGTTGTATCCTTATTTGGAAGCCACTTGAAGATGTGTGTATATGGATTAGGAATTATAAAAATTAATATGAATTAATAAAGGATTTTAAATACTCATATCACATAAAATTATACTTATCTCACATTTTATAGATTGGAAATATCTCTAGATCAATCAAGACTAGTTAACTATGTTCTGCCTTGGAAGAGCACCTGTGGGTGCATGCTTGAAGGTTTTAGGATTCATAAAAGCATATATAAACCAAATTATTATTATATTATGTTAATTTTCATTTTTTATGTATATATTCTTCATAATCATCCTTTTAAACACCAAAAATTACTCCCTTATGCTTACTGTTTGGTTTTAGATTGTTTGCTTCCTTGATTGTGAAACCCTACTTCCTAATTCCTGTAGGTTTACCTTTCATGAGTCAAACATGAAATAATGATTAAATTACACTTTATATTTAATTTAATTAAATTATCACATTATTTAAGTTACTTTTTTAAATTTTCCTAGTCTATGCCATCATCTAGAAACATTGTTTCAATTTCTTGTTTATCCACAGTCATCTATAGTGGTTGTAGGGTCCTATAGGTGAACATGGGGACATAAAGCATAGTATATGAGCCTCTATAATTTATCCTTAAGTAATTAATGTAAATATTTAAATTTATAATCATTACATGATAATATCATAGTCTAGGTTACAAATTTTTAGATGGAGAGGCCTCTTTTGGGCCAAACCTGCAGATTTTACTATTTGTTTTCAATGTTTTTGTAGGCAACTTTAGGCTATCAAAATTATATCCTCCACTAACCTAATACCTTCCATATTTTTCATACTATTTTTAATTCCTATATTTTATAAAACTATCCTATATATATATTTAAAATACCTTTGTATCTCTATTTCATGATATCAACAAAACACCTTAGACATCTATTTTGCACTTTTAGGGAAAAGAATCCCTAAATCCCAGTTTTCATCCTTGGAAGTGGTTTTCAACTTGTTTTAGTGATATATCACTTTAAAAGTGTATCTTTATCTTCCTTCAACATGTAATGACTTGAAAATTGGATCTCATCACTTTTTATAATACCACAAGAAGACTCCTTATCTCTCTACTCAGATCACCTATAGGTGGCTATTTGCAAATATAAGTAGTGGGTTTAAACTTTGGATAGTGAGTAGAAATAATGTTGGTGATCACATAAAAAACTTTAAAAAAATTTTAAATGGAAAAATAAATATTTTTAAATTCTAACAAAATGTCTCACACTTCCCTTTCAATGTTGAATCATTTGTTCATAACACTTGTAGGTGTGTGTTCATGGCTGCTTGACTATTTTTTCTTGCATATGACTGCAACTATGAAGATTTATTGGAGAATTATTTTTTAAAGGATTAATGGAATAACATAACATTTAAAACATGAAAATATACCTATCACAACCCTCTAAATATATTTTCAAATCATGAAGTTCTTGAAATGGTGAAAATAGGTTTGTCATCCCACATAAGACTATTCTAAAAACCCAAGATGATTTGCCCATAAAAACACCTTAGAACATGAACCTGGGCATGTAAAAAATTATATGGGAGATTAAAAATCCTCTATAAATAATATCAATATTTGAGTTGTACAGACTTTCCTAAATAATTTCAAAACCTACAGGGTACACAAATTAGCAAGCAAAAAATTACAGTCAACTTCATGAGGATGGTTCATGAAGAAAAAGCCTCTATTATTAAAAATATTTATATTTAGATTTATTTCTCTTAGTGTGATTCAACTTCCCAAAATCATTCGATCTAAAACCTCTTCTGCTAGTCATACCAAGTACAAACTTGAAGTCTAATTTTACTTGCCAAGAAGGGTGAAAAGGGAATAAAATGGTTTTAGGCCAAAAATGACACTTATATATCATGTAAATAATTTATATGGATCTAATTAATTTGAATATTCATATTACATCCTTCTCCCATATTGCACACTTTCTAATGAGTTGTATAAGTGCCAAAATCTCCTTTTTTCTTTAAAAACTACCTTTTCTTCTGAAGAACCTATGAATTTTCAGTTATTTAAGTTGATTAATACCTATTGGGACAAATTATATGTGACATAATATTTTTTAACCTTCAAAATTCCTAATAAATTTGTACAAATCATTAAATACACCTTTTTGACCTTTAAATGACCCAAAATGACTAAAAAGACTAAAATGACTTAGGACCAAGGCTAGTATAATATAAAATGACATTAATTAACCTATAAAACACCTTTTTACATATGTATTATACCCATAAAATAACTAAAAGTTAATTTTTTACCTAGAGGTACCCCAATTTGACCTAGAAGCGAAATTTGGTCAACAATTAACTCATGCTCGATGTTATAATAAAAGTGCTTAATGAGCTTCTCTAATGAGTAATGAAATTTGTTAACATAACCTTTTATAATATGTGTAAACCACTCTAAGGTAGGACCAACCAAACACTTTGATAAAAATCAAAGTAAGAAATTATAATTAGAGTTAACCTCTTGACAAGTAAAAAAGAATAGACTAGGTGCTCTCTTGGGTCACCCTTTCCTTTATATTTGTCAAGTTTTGGAATTTAAAAATTATATGGAAGTGGAATTTGAAAAATAATTAAATTAAATTGATATGAACATATATGATTTATCTTGTATTTTTGACTTTGACTTCCAATTTCTAATCCAAATATTACATCCTTCATTACTTGTAATTTTTGAGAAAATATGGTATCTTGGGGAGTATTCGGAGGATTATTTGGTTGATAATGGAATTGGGTATTTTTTAGATAGATGTAAACCCTTTACCTTAACCAATTATAATTATTATTTCTATTACTAGTTTTTTATCGGTTAAATGGGACTTTTTTTTTGTTTCAATTGGAAGAAGGAATGGATACATATTATTATGTAGGGGGAATAAACTAGTATTGATTGTAGTTAGACTATAAGATCGAAATATGTTATTTCATAGGAGGAATCTATTGATTTTGATTAAGAATTTAATACTGAGTGATTTTTATTTTTTTCTTAGTAGAATTAATCTATTAGACTAAGGGATTTTCTTATATTTTAGAGGAAACATTAGCATAATTGGACTGGGGAACATGGGAATTAAAAGTAATCTTTTGTATCTCCATAGGAACATGTTGGAGAAAAATTTAATGTTGTAACTATTTAGAGGGATTTTTTTTAGGTGGAATTTTATATGTGGTATTGTTATGAACTTGGGGAGGATTGGGATACATTTGTTGGATATCTTCGAAAACTAGTTCTAAATAATATTCAAGTGTATGTTGTTCAAGAGAAATGACTATCTCAACATTGGGCAATTGCTTTACCAACATATCCTCTCTTTGATGTTCAAGTGGAGGATTATTTCCTTAATTAAGTACCAAATAACAAATTTTATTTAAAATTTTAATAATTTATTTTACATGGGCTAAGATGTTGGGATATAATTTGGGTGAGGCTACAAGTAGCTCTTTCCCTTTCCTAGACATTTTTGGATTTGTGGACATTTGGAAGATTGAGGGATCATGATTAGAAGATGGTACATCATCAATTCACTCAGTATTTTAGATAGTATTTGGTGGTGTTGATCTTTTAAATATATTTTCTAGGTGAAAATCATAAGGATCTTTGACACACATCACTAATAAATGCACAAAGATGTCTTCTCTATTATCAAAAATAATGGTATTCAAATTATGGTTGAAATAGATTATACATCAGTGGAACTTCTTTGTAAACATTTTGATAAACTTCCACATCATTTGGATTCATGAAATCCTCTAGATCATGGTTATAAGTAGTTTGATATGTAGACATGAACTGTGGAATAGATCTAGATATAAATGGGAAAATGAATTGGAAACCAACATAAGAAAAACTTTAAATTTGAATATATTTGAATTGAAGACAAGGGAATAGTATGGAGTCTTGATTTGAAATGAAATTAAAACTAATACCTTATGAAGAAGACTAGATTAATTTCAAACTCGCATTAATAGAGTACTATAATAATTTCAAATAAGAGAGGTGTGGTTTGAGACACAATTTGGGCACAAGTTGATACAAAGGAACAATTTGGACTTGGAATGTGGATAGAATAATGGTATAATTTCACACAAAGAAGGTATGAAATGTATGATTTTGAAAAAAAATTGAACCATAAACAAGGAAATAGTAATGCCTCTTTGTGTAGGTGTATTAATATTATGACAAAGTTTTGACACCATAATAAATTAAATAAATACTCAATCTAGTGACCTTATTTTAGTGAGTAACATAAGATTACTCCACATTCATCGATTCTTTTGATATACTTGCCTTGAGAGAGGATAAAATTTAATATTCATTAAATAAATTATTATAATTATTGGTATGGTTTTTATGCCTCCCATTCTCTCAAAAAAATTATGTGTAAACGATATCTTTGGGGGATATTAAACTTTAAACCCATGTATCAATGAATGTTTCATGGCCAAAGAGTCTTAAGCTAAAGTTTTCATGAGATTTATAGATGGTCCTAATATACATTTTGAGACATGGGTTATTTATAAATATCCTTCAATTGGATGTTAGATTTTTCTATCCATTCTCTAAAGGGTCTAGTCTCTTTATGACCACTTTAGTTGTAGGGATTTTAGTGAAGTGTTATCGGTGCAATTAGGCTCCGAAGGACCACTAGCTAAGATACTACTAGCATAACCTTAATTTTAATACCATTTTAGATAAAAATATTAGTAAAATGTTGGGTAATGATGTAAAATTTACCATATACTAAGGACTCACAAGAAGGTAATGACACCCAAAATGCATATCCAAAAGAAAAAGGAAGGTATTGCCATTCTGATTCATGTAACTCCAACCAAAGGCAAGTGAAGAACATAATAGGTAAATTTCAGGGATTTAAAACAAATAATATTTTTAAATTTCTAAGTCACCCAAATGGGATATCTTATGCACAAAATATCCCTATATGACACTCAAGTAACAATAATCAACAAATAAACTTTCATGAAATGAAAAAGCTCCAAAAATAAACAAGTTCTCTTAAAATGCAAAAAGAAATGTGAATTGATTTTTAAAGCACCAAAATAAGATGTGAATAGAAACCATGATTATTTTAATATGCCATCCCACTTTTGGAACCTGTAAGCAAATAAGGTGAGTAGTGTTTATGTTCATTCTAGGAATAAACAATTTCACTAATAATAAAGTTAATTTTGATGATAATAAATATTATTTTGTCAATAATATGTAAATTTTGATGAATAATGTGATTATTTCACTGATAGTGGAATGATTTCACTAATTTTTAAAATCTTGCATAGGAACAAAGAACAATGGTAGTGGTGATTTCACTGATTATGGTGTGATTTCTCCAATTATAATAAAAACTAGATTTTTTTCATTATTTTCATGAACAAATTCACCAAAACACAAAAAATAGAAAATAGAAGAAAATTATAATATAATAGAGCCAAAATATTTGGATATTCTTCAAGGGAAGGTTTTTAAAGAGGCTCAAAATAAATGTATGGTTTTTTAGTCCCACCAAGCATGACATATGTGTCACTAAGAATTTGACTTAGATATATTTTTATGATTTTATTTTTAGTCAGTCGAAAATAAAAAAATTAATGAAAAAATATTGGATCCTAGGACCTCATGAGCATGCAAAGATTGATCAATAATGAATTATATTCAAAATATAAACATGCAAACCTCCATTATAAACATATTTACATAGGATGGGTCTCAAATGTAACATCAAATAATCTTTGTCAATTCCATTTGTGTGAATACATCTCCATTGAAGCTATGGACCATGTTTAATTGATCAAAAGAATAAGGTTTATGAACAAGTTAACATGATAAAATTCTAAGGCTTCACTATATATCTTGAACATGTTAAATTAAACTATAAAGAGGACTATTTGTAATGAACTTAGATAATGAATACCCTTCATTTTATATCAAGACTAATTATTGAAAAATAGTCCCCAAGAATCTACATGGATCATCACATGGATCACTATTGTGAGCCCTTCATCTTAATCGAGATGAAGGGTGGAGGTTAATATTTGAAAATATCAAATGAGCTTTAATGTTAACAAAGGATCCTAGAAATACTCTATAACATGATAATTACAAGGATAAATTTTAGTGTAGAGAGTACCAACAGGCACAAAAGAGATTAAAATATTATCAACCATTTATGATGTATAAGAATGTACCAAAAAGTAAGATGAAACATATACAAATAGAAGTTGGACCATAAATAGTATTACATTTGAAAATAGATTAAAGTTAATCAAAGCACTCACTACTCATAATCCATACATAAAATAAGATAATGAAAACCATGATATAATAATTTTATTAATATCTATCAACACATCAAACCATATTCTATTATGTCAAATTACTATATGTAGTCTTTTATAATCCTATTATCTATTCATATTTTGGCCTTTAAAGATATAAAAGGAAAGGCTATTTTCATTCTTTTATTATCTGATTAGGCTTATAATGATGAATACATACAAAATTTATACAAAAGACAAAATAATATACTTCACACATATTTCCATCTAATATACTTCATAATTTTACCAAGCTCCATTATTCATCCAACACATTCCTGAACTAAAATATTTGTCTCATCTTGAGACAAAGTTATAAGCTGATCTGAACTAAGCTAAAAAGATATGTCATAAACAAAATTCATATTTATCACTCCAAGTACTATTTTAATAGTTTTCACCTATTTTGCCCTACTTAACTACCCTTTTAAATTTTCAACTATCCTACTGGCATATCGCCTTTTTATGTTATTAATATACTAGCATAACTAGGTGGCTACCTTTTATGTGTTTTTAACCATTATGGCCCTACTCCTACTACTTACACTATCTTTAAAAAACAACAATATACTTTAATTCATAAAAATGAAACATGTAAACCTTACTAATACATCGTAGGAAATTTTTGGTTGGGTGGCTGTAGAGGATCTTGTGGTTGGGAAGCTACTAACCCACTAGATTTTGATGTATCCATTACTAAAGGTAGTTTTAGAGACTATGTCTTTATGTCTATCTTCCTCTCTTATATGAATTTTTAAATTTTTTTATTAATGAATAAAATAAGACACATCTATTATCTAGATAATAACTAGATCAACTTGAGCGAGATCCTACTTCAGCATTTTCCAATTAGTGAGCACTTCGCTTACCATGATAAGTAGAATGCACAATGATGCCCAGTTCATCATCATGTTTTACATATTATCATCATCTATAATTGTAATAAACACATTGGCATTATATATTTTTATTTAAATGTCCAAAATGAGCTCATCTAATCTATATGTTGTCATTTGGGCATGGATGGCTACAAAAGTGTTATGCATTATTTCATTGTACCATAATTTAATCTTATGTATAGAATCATACCTAAAATATATAATTTTTTTGAGTGTGATACTCATGTTCTCCACATTTTATATTTGATCTTTCAATATGAATTTAGCTTTGTCTATAGTGGAAAATTTAGGGTTCACAATAGCCAAGGATTGATTAACATGTTTTCCCCATTTTAACATATCTTGCACTATCTCTTGGCCTACTTCATAGCAATGTCTAGGACCTACTCATATTCATCAAGTAATTGACATATGACCTTTGTTTCCATCCTATTAGGTTGTCCTTGTGTGTGTAATGCCAAAAAAAAGTTATTAATAGGGCAATGAATTGTGTTATCTTTTGACATGAATTGATCACCTAGTACTTGCATAACTAAGGTGGGATAAATGTTATTAATCAATTGCCTCACATTTTCTAGTTACTCTTATAATTCAGACTTTTCTTCCACTATCCTCAAAACTTCCTACTCCAAATTTGAGGCCTTCTACACAATGGATTCCTGGAAGGTGACTAATCCTTCAATTTATTTTGAGAGTGGAAGCTAGTTCATGTAGAATAAGAGTTTTTATCATTGTCATGATAAGTGCCATGGATGTGGTCACAAATGTCACATGAGCAAGTGTGAATTGAGCTATTTGAATCAATAAAGTATTCTACTACATTTTTGTAGTAGGGACATCCCATAGCCATTGGATAAAGATTTATGATGCTTTTTTGGTGCCCTTAGTGTGAGTTTCAGTTATTGTTAGAGGTAAAATCACTAAGAGGGGGGTAAATTAGTGAGCCCAGATAATCCAAATTCATTTTCAGTCCTTTTAAACTCTTAATCAATTACCATAAACTTTTCATTAAGTATACATATCATTCAAAACAAATAACAAGAGAGACAATGAAAGATCAAGCACATAACACATGATATATGTGGGAAACCATCTTAGAGGAAAACACCCACTAAAACCTAAAATTAGACTACTATCTTATAATAATAAGAACCAATTTAGACAAGCTACAATTTATCAAGGAACTACAATCCCTTATTTAGTGAGACTATAATCCCATAAGGTGTTACAACACCTATCTAATTGAGTAACCACAATAATGAGACTTTTAGTAAGTTTCGCCTTATAAGTAGGCTAAAAACCCTACATTTTGAGAAGCCCCAATAATACCTATGAATAATACATATCCTAGACATTTATTTCCTACCAATCTAATGGAGATACAAAGTGTATCATCTATCTTCAACTCTGCACACTCAATACATCCAAATCCACCTTTTGGATCACTCTTCACTCCTCAATAATAGCTATATCACCACATAAATAACATGAAAAAATGGTCATAAACATAATCCTCAATCTTATCTTCTCATCAAATCATTTACTAGGCACTCTCCCTCTCTTTTGATCCACAACTCTCACATGCACACTCCTCTTTTTCACATCTAAAAACCATCTCCTTATATATAGAGCCTTCATGAATATCAACATCTTGGTCAATCATTAGACATGCATCAACCCTTAAGGATTATAACATAAAAATTCATATATCAATACCATCCTCAAAATTTTAGCCATAGCATCTGTGGGTCACCCTTAAGCAGCTACACCTTTCAATTAGACCCTTATAGCCCTTATAGGACTCATAGAGACCTATTCACCCATTTAATACTTTCATCAAGCAAAAAAAATAAACATAGGACCACTTTTAAATGCATAATTCCACTCTGAATGACCCATTTGACATTTCAAAATTCTTGTAGTCATCATTTCACTCTTATGTGTAAGTTTAATCAATGTAAATAATAGCCTTGTTCATAAGGACACCATGAATGAACACACAATCAAATTCTTAAACTTTGTTCATATTGAATATCAATTGACCAAGATTATAAATTAAAAAAAATCATACATAAGGATTATAAAACACTTTATGATATATAATTCATCATGAGAAATCTAAACAATAACAAAACAAGCTTGAACAACCTTCTCGGGTCACTTGTAGAACATAGTCAACTTTAGAGCTCAATATCTTTATCTTTACATACATTCAGACCTCCTAATCACATTCTCTAGATGTATCATGGAGTCCTCTTCAAATTTTATTTTTACTTAATCTTCAAATTCATATTGAATCAAAAGTTATGGCACAAACCGTGAGCACTAGTTTTTCATTTGTTAATTTTTAAATGCCAATAATCACAATTAAACCCTAGACACTATACTATTATCTTGTGTCCTCACTGCCTAGATTATTCATGAATCATCTATATTATTTTAAGTATCTCAACCGTTACCTTGTTAAACTTATATAATTTTTACCTCTTCACTTTAATACACATTATAGATCTTGATTAGTAAAAACACTCGCTCACCCTTGATCTTCTGAAGAAGCTTGGTATTTACCTCTGCTCAACATTAAACATTGAACACTTATCCTCATCTCACTACTTCTTGACACCTTAGAATAAATATGTTCCATTTATATTTTGTTAAGTATCTTGGTCTTTAACCATTTTAAGCATCGCATAATTTGACCCATTTAAATTACTATGAACCATAGATCTAGATGTACGAACTCCCATGAACAGTTGGATCTCCATCTAGTCCTGATCTTTAACATCATGAAAAATATCAATAAGTATGGGGACCATTTAAATATACCTAGAAGGAAAATTTTGCATAAATATATATTTTACATCATTCACTTTCATTTTTTCAAATTTGAACCATATAAACTAGGAAAAATATTGAGCAAACCCATATGACCATTCCCTCTTAAAATGTTCACACGTGTAAGATATGTCATCACCAAACTAATTACTCAACTCTTTCTTGTACTTAGAGAAATACTGTATTTTATCTCAGATTCATTTTACACCATCGATCCTTTATGGGATGAAACATGGACCGTTGGATCTTCTTTACAAATTTGGCTAAGTGTTGAAACTTAATGCACTTTTATCTAAGGGACCAACTTTACACCCACATATTTTTTGTTGTGCTAAATTACATGATCTAAAATTTGGATCATATGATCTCCTCATATAGGATAATCCAACCATATATCATTTTTATCCTATAACCCTCACACATGTGAGATATAAGGACATAAAAAATCTTCCTCAAATTTATCTATTAAAGAGCCAATAAGCTTAGATGAACATAATGAAGAATGAGATGAATTCCACTCATGTACCAAGCCCTCTAATCATCTTTAACATTTGATAGGACCCCTTTAATAATATAAATTCACCATACTCATCCCTAAACATCTCTAACCATGCCAAAAATAAATATCAACCAAGCCTCCTTCAAGCATACTAGGATAAGCACATTGGACACTTTGTCATTATCACTTAGACTATCAAACCATTTCATCCACTCACCTTGACACCTTCATGACATCACCATGAAATAATTAAAAAATATTAAATAATATGCCCCTTTTTCATTGATGTAAAAAACCATCATGTAGAAATATATAGTTGACCTTCCTTCTTTTTCTTCAAGTACTGCACAATAAAAACCTACTCCCCCTTTGACAGAATGACAAAGTGGGCACAAAATTATCCTAAAGACCTAAAAATAGTACTAATAGGATATTAACACCTTATAAATATGATGCAAACTCCCACTTACCTTGAGTCTACCTCTTCTTTCCTTGACACCTTTCTCTTACTACATACCAATAATCTTCTTCAATTGAGCACTACAACCAATGAATAATAAACCCATAAAATACTAAAATCTGATGTAAATCATCAAGAAACATATGAAGGGGACTCTACCTAAGATATCTAATCCATTTTACCTCTTGAGGATCTTTAGATATCCACACACCATAAATAAACACCATTCAGATTCTCTAGGGTTAGTTTGAAACCTTCCTACAAGACCCACTGCTTGCATGATATCAGGCCTAGAAGTAGTAGAGTATGAAATATTTCCAATCATGGATCTATACAAAGTTTGATCATCTTTTGGTGAGTCATCCAATTTAATTAACTTACATCATGTGATCATTAGAGTACCCATTAGCTTAGAATCCATCATGTCAAACTTCCTTAGCATATCCTTAATGTATTTAGCTTGTGAAATGAATATCCCTACATCAAGTTGATTAATCTATAATCCTAAGAAGAAATATATTTATCCCAACATTGAAATTTCAAACTTAATCTTCATAGTATCTATAAATTCTCTACTCATTTTATCATTGTCAGATCCAAAAAATATGTCATCAACATATACAACACATATCCATCGATGATTGCCTTTTGTCTTAATTTACAAATTACTTTCAACTACCCCCTTTTAAAACCTTGACTCAAAAGATACTTATCTAACTTGTCATACCAAGCTCTAGGAGCTTGTTTAAGAATAGGTATATCCTTCTTCAATTTACATAAAATATTGATTAATTAACATGAATTATCCTTTAGGTAAATCAATGTAGACTTCTTAATCTAAGTTTCCATTCAAGAATATAGATTTCACATCCATTTGATATACCTTAAAACCTTCAAAACTTGCATATGCCAAGAAGAGTCTAATTGCTTCCATTCTTACCATAGGATCAAAAGTCTCATCAAAATCTATTCCTTCATCCTAAGCATATCCTTTACACACCAATCTAACCTTGTTCCTTGTGACTTATCCTTTTTCATTCATCTTATTTTTGAAAAAACACTTGGTACCTATCACATTTTTTATCTTTTAGCCTAGGAAATAAGTCCCATGTTTCATTCTTTTCTATTTATTCAGTTCCTTCATCCATTGCATCATTTCAAATTTCATCTTTTCTAGCTTCTATAAATGTTTTGGGGTCAATCATGGATAATAGAGCTGAGTCTTATTGATTTTGATTGATCAACATTCTCCTTCTAGTCTGCAACCTTGCATCAACATTTCTAATAACTTGAGAGATTGGATGATCTTTCTAAATTCTTCTAGATGGAGCTTTAGAGTCTCATCTTTCTTCTTCCTCTTCATCTTCATCATCTATTTGAATAGGTAATTCATCATTATTTTTAACAGAATTTTTAATTGAATCACTTACCTATAACTTTGGCTTCTTGACTTTACTTGTCTCATCTATCCTTGCATTTGAACTTTCAACAATCTTGTAAAGTCTTTTGTTAAAGCACCTATAGGCAATACTGATAGAAGAATAATCTAAGAATATTCCCTCATCAGATCTTGAATTAAATTTTCCAGGATTCTTTTCATTTCTTTTTATGAAGCACCTACTCCAAAACACTCTAAAATGTTTGACATTAGCCACTCTATTATTCCATAACTCATAAAGAGTCTTATCACCATTTACTCTGATTTGACACCTAATTAAGATGTAAAATAAAGTGTTCGCTACCTTTTCCTAATAACCATATGATAATTTTTCATCTTGAATCATAGATTTACTCATCTCTACAATAGTCTTATTATTGCTTTAAATAATACCATTATGTTGTGGTGTTATAGTAGCATAATATTATCTTCTTATCCCTTGTTCTTCACAAAAACCATCAAACTTATCAGAACAAAAATCACCACCTCTACTTTATCTCACACACTTGATATTTAAACCTTTATCATTTTCCATAAGATCTTTGAATGCCACAAATCTTGTACAAGCTTATTATTTTTATTTAATAAATAATATCCAAGTCATCCTAGTAACATCATCAATGAGAATCATGAAGTAGTTATTACCTAGAATACTTTGAGTTTTCATAGGTCCACATAGATCAATGTGGATCAAATCCAATGGCTCAATAGTGGATAATTCCTTTTTTTTGTATCTTTTATTGGTTTGCTTCCTATGAAGACATGCCTTACAAAGAGAATGAGGAATATTATAAATATTGGGAATATGCCTTACCAACCCCTTTGAACCGATCCTTATCATATTATCAAAATTTATATGTCCAAGCCTTTTATGCCAAATCCAACTTTATTCCAATTTAATCATGAAGCACTCATGCTTCTTGGATTCATGGAATACATACATGTTATCTATTTTATAAACATTTAAAACTAATCTAAAAAAAATTTCCTTTCTTACTTTAATACATCATCATGAAAAGTTATAGCATTTCCCTACTTACATATTTGGATCACACTTAAAAGATTATGTTTTAAACCTTCTACATATAAGACATTCTCAGTCCTATTATGACCATTGTCCAAACTCACAGTACCTTTGCCTATTATGTTAGCATATTTATTGTCACTAAATATAACTATACTTGGGTTGGTCTTCTTAAGAGAGATAAACTTGCTCTTATCTCCTATCATATGATTTGAGCATCCACTATATATGAACCATATATTTTTCTCATCTTCTTGAGTATGCAAGGATTCTTGAATAAACAATGACTCTTATTTTGATGAACTTCTTGGATTTTGTTTCTTTTATTCTTTAGACTTAGTATCTTTGAAACATTTGATGGTGTCAATAACTTGTATATCTTTTTTCCAAAATGATATTTTGTAGTTTTTATCTATATGACCTTATTAGTTATAATTGTAGCATATGAGATCCTTTTTTATTTTTAGAAAGAGAGCATAGTCCCTATATCTATGACCAAATTGATTGTAGAAGAAGAAATACCCACTGAAGACATTGTTCATATTTAACCTCATTTTTTCATGATCTTTATTGATCCATGAGTCTTCATTCTTGACCCTTTTTGTGGAGATGGAATCTTTTTTATCCTTAGATAAGAGCACATTTGAGTAAGTCATGACATTACTTTCTAATTGTTCCATTCATTGATTGAGATATTTATTTATCATGACCTATAGATTATTGATTTTTTCCTCTAAATATTGCACTTGTGTCTTCTCACCATCCATGATTGCATTAAATTTTGATAAAACACATACTATTTTGTCTTGAATACAATCCATAACCTCTTTGTCCACTATTATACCTTTGATCAGATTTAAGTAATTGAACTTTACAAGAAGGATTGACTCTAATACCAATTATTAGAGGTATAATCACTAAGGCGGGGTGAAGTAGTGAGCCTAGATAATTCATATTCAATTTTAATCCTTTGAAAATCTTAATAAATTACCATGATAATTTCATGAATCATTAATATAAAAGAATAAGAGAAACAATGAAAGATAAAAAATATAACACATAACATATGTGGGAACCCCTCTTGGGGGAGAAAACCCACTAGAGCCTAAAATTGGACTACTATACTATTATAACAATAACCAATTTATACTAGCTACAACTAATCAAGGAACTAAAATACCTTATTTAGTGAGACTACAATCCCACAAGGCACTATAACACCTGTTTAGCTAAGCAACCACAACATCTAAACTTGTAAAAAGTTTTACTTTCCAAGGAAGCTACAACCCCCTATATTTTGAGTATCCAAAATAACACCTATGAATATAACATCTCTTTAACACTTATTTCTTACCAATCTAATGAAGATATACATTATATTAGCTCTGTTCAACTCTACACACTCAATGCATCCAAAGCCACCTTTTGGATCACTCTTCACTCCTCAGTATCAACTCTATCACCACATCAATAACATGACCAAATGGTCACACACAAATCCCTAAATATTCTATGTCTATCAACTTATCTATTTGGAACTCTCTCTTTCCACTCCATAACTCTCATATGCACACTCCTCTTTTTCACATATAGAAACCGTCTCCTTTGGTTTCACTATATATAGATCCTTCATGAATATCAACATGTTGTTTGACCATTATAAATGAATTAACCCTTAATTATTATAACATAAAAATACAAAACTTAATACCATCCTCAAAATTTTGACCATAGCATCCATGGGTCACCCTTAAGTAGATACACCTTTCAATTAGACCCTTGTAGCCCTTATAGGTCTCATGGAGACCTATTCACCTATTTATCACTTCATCAAGAAAAAAATAACATATTACCACTTTAAAATACATATTTCCACTCCAAATTACCCTTTTAACATTCTCAAATTATTATCTTCATAATTTCACTCTTTTGTGCTAGCTCAATCAACTCAAACAATAGCTTTATTCATAAGGACATCATAAATGAACACACAGTCAAATTATTAATATTTTTTCATATTAAATATAAATTCTTAAATATTAAAAATACCAAAAAATTCATACAAAAGGAGTCTAAAATACTTTAAATTATCTAATTCATCATGAGATATCCAAAAAACAACAAAACATGTTTGAACAACTTTCTTGGGTCGCTTGCAGAACATAATCAATCACATAGTCAACTTTGGAGTTAAATATCTTTGTCTTTAAATACATTAAAACCTGATTATCACATTCAATAGATGTAACATGGAGTTATCTTAAAATTTTATTTTTACTTCATCCTTAAAATCATCCTGAATCAAAAGTCATGGCACAAACACTGAGCACTACTTTTTCCTTCATTAATTTTTAAATGCCAACGATCACAGTTAAAACTCAAAAACTATGCTATCATCTCATGTCCTAAATTATTAGATTAATCATGTACCATAAATATTATTTTAATTATATCAACCTTTACCTTTTTAAACCTTTGTCACTTTGAACTCTGAACTTTAATATGCACTGTTGATTTTGATTAGTATGATCACCTGATCATTGTTGATCTTTTGAAGAAGCTTGATATTTACCTCTACTCAAAGTTAAAAATTAAACACTTGTCTTCATCTTTCTACTTCCTAACACATTATAAAAATCACACTCCATTGATAATTTTTTAAGGAGATTAGTCTTTACCCAATTTAAGCATCAAACACTTTAACCCATTTGACTTACTATGCACCATAGATCTAGATGTAAGAACTCTTGTGAACCATTATATCTCCATCTAGTCTTGATATTTATCATCATGAAAGAATTAATAAGTATGGGGACCATTATAATATTCATATAATAAAAAAAATTCATAGATATATATTTTACCTTTCTCACTTGCATGTTTTCAAATTTGAACCATAGAAACTAGGCAAAATATTGAACAAACCCATATGGCCATTTCCTCGTAAAACATTCACGCCTATGATATATATCATCACCAAACTACTTACGCAACTATTTATTTTACTTATAAAAATAAATTATTTTATATTATATTCATTTCATGTCATTGATCTTTGATGGGATGAAATGTGGACCTTTATATCTTCTTTAAAAATTTGGCTAAGTGTTGAAATTTAGTGCACTTTTATTTGAGGGACCAAATTTGAACCCACATATCTTTTAGTAAAATAAATTTCATGATATTAAATTTAGACCATATGATCTCCTCATATAGGAGAGTCCAACCATATATCAATATGCTCCTAGAAGCCTCACATGTGTGAGATATAATGACATAAAATGCCTTCTCATATTTATCTAACACAGAGCCAATTAAACCTATATCAAAATAATGAATAACCAAATGAATCCCACTCATGCACAAAATTAATCCAATCATACTTGACCTCTTATAATAATCCTTGAAATCCTAAAAATATCATACTCTTCCATAAACATCTCTAACCATGCCAAAACTGAAGACCAACCAAGCCTCCTTCAAGCATACTAGGAAAAACACATTACACACTATGACACCTTCATGACATCACCATGACATCATTGAAAACTCTCCAAAAATTTATACCTCTACCTATGATTTCATGTCCTTGATCTCATTATCCTAGGTTATTGATTTTGCCTTGGCCTTAGTATAAACATCAACTTGTACTTTAAACTCATCTTTAGCCTTAACCTTAACATCAACTTTAGTTTTGGATTTAGCATCTACCTCAGCCTTAGGTTTGGCTTCATCTTCATCCTTAGACTTGGTTTCAGATTTATCCTTATCTTGAGATTCTTGTTCCTTCTATTTTCATTATGTAGCTTTCATCTCTTCTTGTCACCGTTGGGTTTCCTCCTATTGTTTATTTTTTGCCTTAACTTCTTAAGCCTACTTGTACATGGATTTTACTTCCTAAAATTTTTTATTTATAGATTCAAATTCTTCAAATTTATTTTTTGAATCCTCTTCTTCCTTAGCATTCTTTTATTTCTCAGCATCTATATTTTGATGCTTCTATTATTGACATTACATAGCTTCTTATTTTGATATTTGTGGCACTACTAGTTGTGCTTATTCTTGTGTGTTTTTCTCATTTATTCCTCCTTCACCTCCTTAGGTTTAGGTGTACCCTATGAAATTTATTTTAATTTACTTCTTTATTCATAGTTGTATTTATGGATTCCTCATCCCCTTCAAGATAAGTGTTAGATTTGGTATGCTTGGGTGATTTCACTTCACCTAGATGAACTTTGTGTACCAGCTTCTTTCTCCTTTATTTTTATGGAGGTTTCGGATTCTACTTTTTATTCTTCACACCCTAGGGATAAGGTTGTTATTATGATTCTTGAGACTATATTTCACTACTTTATTCTACAAGTTTATGAAAAGACACCATCCTTTCCCATAAAGTTAGTGATGGCATGGTCATTAGAACAAAACTTGTGTAGGACTTCATTTTGTAGGTAAATCCATCACTTGCATAGATGATGATCTTAAAATTAATTCTACTAAAAATAATTTGGCCTCCAACTTTCATCAAACTACTTCTTATCTTATAGTATCAATAAGGATAGAAGAAAGTGGTTGAGTAATATCAACCCAAAGGGCTTATCTTACTTAATTTTGTATTTAGAAAGTGTGCACTACATTCTAAAAGAATAACTCCTTCTCCTCCTTTAAATCATACATCTCTTTTTTGGTGTCTTCCAACATTAATTAGAGTACTTCTTATTATTCTACCCCTAACTCAGGTAGGTTTTACTTAGTGGTTATCTATGGAACCATGGGATGATTGAGCCATGATTATATTTGTTAGGTTATTTTCTTTGGTAGAGGTGGTGAAAATTTGCATGTAGGTGATTTAATCTTTCATTTCTCTTATTGTTTTTTATTTTGTATTTGTGTTGGCTCTATAAGTTGGGCATGTAGTTGTGTTGATTTCTTTGAGGGTGTTTGTTCTGCTTGTGGTTGTTACACCTATGGAAGGATCACCTATAATATATACATTAAATTCATAGTTAAATCCTTCTTCCTATAAAATGTAGCCTTTGATTTTACCATTGAAATTAAAAATGTCATTTTGGTGGTAGTTGTATTATTTAACTTATGGACCTTGTTATGTATGCCATTGTATAAGTTGGTAACTGAAGCATGTTGTCCTAGATACTACATTGCATCCTTTGGGATCTTTATGTGTAATCAAATCAAGGATAAGAATTAAAGACACTATTTATTAAATCAACCCTATTTCTCATAATATTATCTTATATTAGTCTATGCAATACTTTTAAAGGCATAATCAGGCCAAAAATTTGGAGTTACATTAATTAGACCTAGTGGAGATTTCACTACGTAAAACACAATAAAAGGACCAAAAATTAGTACTAAATGGTCTGTGTGCTTCCCACAAGTACCTTGTCTATATTATTGGTAATATTAGCTTCCAAAAACTCAATCTATTTAAAATCATCTTGCATCTTTGTCATGCGATAGGCAATGTCAGTGATGTCTCTTATAACTTGTTTTGCTTGTTTGGTGATTTGCAAGAATATTTTGCTGATACATTAAACCATGATGGGTAATAAATAATCATCAATCAAGTCAATGTGATTTCCTCACCCTTCCCTATTGGTATATTTTTACCTAATATCTAAATGGATTGGTGGTGTTTTAGACTTATAAGGCAGGAGATATTTGTTGTGATTAGGTAGACCAGTTGCTCGTGCCTTGGTGTGCATATAAATATAGATTATAATATATTGAGATAAATGAATATCCCCTTGATCACATCAGCTCAAAAAATTCATCATAACCTCATATAAATACCCAAATTTAGGAAAATTAAGTAATCATTTAGTGTTAAAGCCTCGTAGTGGATGTTGAAGTGTTAGGGCTCCTACTTGTGTTATTCCTTGAGTATCTTGGGTAAATAGATTAGTTTATGATACATATATTAAGTTAGATAGATTTAGATCATTATAGTTATTATTTTTAATACCTATCCCAATTACCATTTCATCTTTTTGTGCATCTGATAGCATAATTAATAACTAACCTCTCTTTGTGGCTTGATCGATGAGCTAGACTGAATGATTACTCTAAGTAGTTATGCTCTAGTTTGAAATTCATTCATGATTAGGAATTGGAAAGATAGATCATATAAGTCTCTTATTGGATAAAGGTTTTAATTTTTTATGATTATCCATACCCTACTCCTATATAGATATTGGCACCCAATTTCATGTCACTACCTCCTTTGAATGCATTGACTACATGAGCATGAGTGTACCCTTTTCAATTAATATTAGATATTAAAAATCACCTTGACATGGAATTTTAGTGCCTAAGATCTATAATTTACTGC
Source organism: Torreya grandis (assembly GCA_037957365.1). Classification (NCBI taxonomy): domain Eukaryota; kingdom Viridiplantae; phylum Streptophyta; class Pinopsida; order Cupressales; family Taxaceae; genus Torreya; species Torreya grandis. Next base: position 1,121,299 of record JARHVA010000475.1, read on the forward strand.
ACTATCAATTATTAAAGGTGAGTAGTTATCCTTTTATTTAATCAATTTGTTTTTTGTATCCACTTGTCTTTTTATTACCAAATTTGCTTTAAAAATGATGCAATCCTTTTGAAATGCCATGTCATTAATAATATATCTTGATTATTGGCCTTTTACCATACCTATATTGTCATCACTTTCCCAAAAATAATTACAATGCTTAATTTAGTTATGGCCAACTATTTTTTATAAGCTTTCTCTATAATATGATCACATCCTATAATGATAACTACTTCCTAGTGGTTGTGATGCATTATGTAGTAACAAACACACTATTAAAAACATTTAACCTAAGAAAAGAAAATAGAAACACACAAAATTAAATCAAATCCTCACTATAGGGTGCCACTCAACACCCACTCAATTTTTTTTTAGAATAATAGAGATTAAAGACAATATGGCTTAAGCCTACATCCATTTATACATCCTGATAATATGGTTGCTTGTAAATCTTTCAACATTATGGTACCCTATGGTGATTATTCATAAATGATGTAGGGTCCTTCCCATATAATGCATAGTTTTATAGGTAATTATTTAAATCTACTCTCGCAAAGTAATACTATTTGGTTTGGGTAAATGCTTAGATCATAAGTTGTGATCATTTTATGATTTTTGACTATATTTGTTGAACTATTTTCTTCCATCCTGGTGAAATACATCAATTATGCCTTTAATGAATCCTGATATCCTAATCTCATGATCATATAAAAGAGCAAACTTAGCATAATATATTCCATAGGCATTACTTCCTCATGGCCATATACTAATTAGAATGGAGTGAACCCAATAGCTCTGTAATAATGTGTTTGATAAGCCCACATAATTATAGGAATTTGATCATCCCAATCATCTTTTTAAACATTGAAATTTTTTTTAACATCTTCCCCAAAACTTTATTAGATGATTTTTCCTATCTATTGGCTTCCATGTAGTAATTCATGCTTTTATGGTGAAATACCATGAACTCTTTAGTAAGAGCCTTGATATTTTTATTTGGAAAATGTGTTCCTCTATCACTTACCAACTTAACTAGACATCCAAACCTTGTGATGATGTTTTCATATAAAAACTTGGTAGCAACTTTCACACTATAACTCGGGGTGGAAGTAGATTCCACCCATTTCATGAAATATTCTATCATAGTAATAATATATCGGGCATCACTATGCCTACTTGGGGAGAAATGGGTCAAAAAAATTAATTCCCCATTTCTCAAAGGGTTTTTTCACAATCATAACTTCCAAAGGTATTTCATCTTATTGGTTGGGATTACACATTTCTTGATAGATGTCATAGTGTTTAGCAACTTTGTGTGCATCCTGAAATAATGAAGAATAGCACATATCACTCTAAATTATTTCCCTTATAGTGTCTTCACCTATAAAGTGACCCCTATAGATATTTGATGATCTTATTAAAGGAGTTATGGTTGCTCATTATTTATAGCTAATATATACAATACATCATCTTTTCCAAGATTATATAAGAATTCATTATTGAGGCTATATGGTATGGCTTGAGTAACCATTTGATTTTATCCTACTTAGTTTAGTTCATAGGAAAGGTTCCCTATTCCAATAAATTTGTAATGTCCTACTTTTTGTCAAGAACTATAAAAGTTCTAAATAAGTGTGCATCAGGGGATTCATATTTAAGTTCCTCTATTTCTTCCCCATTATGAACTCAACTAAGGATATATGGTTTCACATTATCCTATCTTAGATTAGCATTAATCAAGAGTTGAAATTCATGAAAGATCATCAACCACCTCGATATACATCCTCTTATCATTGGTTCATTAACCAGGTATTGTAATGCCTAGTGATCCATGAAGAAATCAAAAGGACAAGCTAATAAGTAATGCCTAAACTTTTTCCATGAGATCATCATGAATATTACTTCTCTATGATGTCATGTACTTATTTTTTGTATTTTATACTTTTTTGTTAGTGAAAATATTAGGGGGTCCAACACACCTTTGCCTAGCTATGCTATAATAACTCCTACTATAGTGATAGAAGCATCCACATGTATGTGGAATAGCTTCTTCCAACTAGGAAATACTAAGATTGGTTTTTTTTACCAACCTTTGATTTAATTTAATGAATTTTTTTTTACATTATGGTGTCTATTTAAATTTGTTATCCTTGCATAGTAGCTTCTACATGGACAAAAATATAGTTTCATGCCTTTTTATAAACTTCTCATAATATCCGATATGACCAAGGAAGGTGTGAACTTAAATTATGTTAGAAGGAGGTGTCATCCCTATTGTAATAGTAATTTTAGTTAGGTTTACCAAAATTCCATAATTACATACAACATGGCCTAGTAAGACATCAAAAGGTGTAAATAATAAAAACTTATTTAAATTTAAAGTAATTCATAATCAATATTATTTTTGACAAGTGCTCTTTAAATAAAGAGAAGATAGACCAATCATCCAAATAGAATTTAAATCAATCATGAATGAATTATTTGAATGCATTTACCATATCTCTATAAAATATAGTAGGTACATTTTTAAAACTAAATGGCATAACCTTGTATATAAATGATCCCCATTCAGTAGTGAAGGTGGTCTTAGCCTGATCCTCTTTGTCAATTTAAATCTATTTATATCCACTAAAACCATATATAAATGAATATACCTTATGCCCAACCATGAATTAAAGTAATTCATCTTTGAAAGGAATAGGAAATGGATCATTAACAAAAGTATTATTGAGTCTGTGATAATCCCTACACACCCAAATTTATCCTATTTTATTAGGTTGAATAACCATGGGACTCACCCATTTTTCATTTTCAAATAGATAAATAATTCCATATTTTTTAATTTAATCAAGTTCAAGCTTTACTTTGGTCTTCATATTAGGATTGATCCTGCAAGGTTACTTTTTGATATGGCATGCACATTCTTTTAACTCTATGTGAATTTCTCCCAGAGATGGAGCTACACCTTTTACCTCCAATACTTTACTTGTAAACACATCTTTATAATATCTTAATATCTACAAGGCCTTAGAGATTTACTCTTACCCTTATTAATCTCCTATTATGGTAGTATTGGGGGTCATTTCTATCCTAATATTTCTTTCAATATTTTGCAATGGTTTTTTATATATCTTACCTAATACATTAAGAAAATTATCTTTTAGAATGCATTTGCCTTCACATTTTAGAGTTTTTATATTTCATAGTTCTTCCTCCTCCATTTTATCTACACTTTGCACTAGTTTGGGCTCATCTTCACATTATCGCTCAAATAAACCTTTTAAATAGATATCTCCATCACTATCATTATTACTTGATTATATTAGATCATTGATTATTCTATTACATATATGAACCAAGATTTATTCTTTTTGTTTGGATATATAATTACACAATTTAATATCCAAGTCTTATGCAACCTCCTGATGAGATGGTGATTCATCTACATTTGTTAAATCTTTTGTGCATCCATGACATAGAAAAAATTTAATTATCTACAAGGCATTATGTACTAGTGTGTTATCATCTTCAAAATAAAAAATTTGAATGAAATTCTATTGAAAATTTTCCCTATGCTTAGTTTCTCTTCTACACTCTTGATGCATATACCAAGTTGTTAGAAGAGGTGTAAGGGTATGACTGAATATGTGCACCTAATATTATGGTTATACTCCTTATGTGGTCTATGTATCCATGTACTAATGGACTTATAATTATATACATCAAACCTCTCGAAATAAAATCCATTATAATTTAACACTATTTGGTAGTTAAAACGTTACACATAATATTTTACATACTTTCTCCCAATGCATTTTTGAGTTTATGTGTATGACCCACCATGTCAAAATACTTCCTTTCATCACATAGATAAGTGTGCTAACTTGATATTCCACCTTAGTTACATGGTTTTCAAGCCTCAATATTAATGGATTAATATCCTCTACAATAAAATATTAAGGTATCTAGCATTTTGACACCATGCACAGAGGTCACAACTCATGATCTCTATGAGACCAACTCAAGATGTGTGCATCTAAGTCACCACTTAAGGATGATGTAGAATCCTAGGTTATAATACCTTATTATGTTAGTTTATTATATTCTATCATATTTTCACTATTATTATACAAAAATTATACAATAAATCTTGTTAGTGAATGCATTAAAGGAGAAACACAATCATTGATTTAAACATGCCTAATCAGATACTTTGTAACAATAGGTTTGACTACTAGTTATTTTTTTATTATGGAATACTTGGTTTCTAATTTTGAATTTCTATAGACTACATCCCATTTTTCCTTTATTATATACCCAATTTAAATAAATTACTATCCCCATAAGCATAAGGAAACTCTAGGTCTATAGGAATGATATATGGATTTTGTTCAGAATTATTTAAAGATATGACCACTATTTTATCTTTCTGATGCACTTCTAAATAATTTCACATAATGTTAACAATAATTTGTCCATCATAGACACATTTATTACCAATTAAGTTAGGGTAATGGGTACCTATTATATTCATGTTGATGACCTCAAAATTCCCTTGAAAGATAAGCTCAACCAATTTAATTTCAACATCTTCTAACTATCCAATGGGTTCAACTTTGTCATTATCCACTAAGCTCAATGTTATTGGACTATAACTCATATTTGATTGACCAATTTCTTCCCATGTTGATCAAGGAATCATATTAACTATACTTCCTAATTTAAATACTACATTTGGGATTTCATACCTATCCAACTCAATATCCATTCATGAATCCACATCCCAAGGCTTCTTGGTCTTGACATACCAAAATAATTTATCGACCCTTATTTTTCCTCACTCTACACACTCCAATAGATTATATAGGAGGTTAATGATATTCTAGGATATATCCTCATTCCATAGTGAACTGATTGATTTCATTAGATATGTTAACTTAGTCACAATGACCTCTTTCTATGTTATCATAATAATTTTGCATACCTTTGAGAATCAATAGTTGTGTTATCATTATTAGAGACTAGTTTCTATTGTATTTACTATAATACCTACATATCTTGATACGTCAAATTATTTTCAAATACAAGATGAGGATACTTAGCCCACTTAAAATTTATAATACCATGATCCTAAGTAATTTATAAAGGAGGTAAGCCTTTTTCAAATCTCTATTGCTCTATGATAGCTTCCATAAATGTATTTTCCTTTAGTTTTACATTGACCATATTTACATTATGTATTGGCTTATCCATTCTTTGTTTCTCCATAACATGGAAATATTCTATTTTTTATTGACCTTCAACCCTTAATTATACACAATAAATTTATCTTTATGGATTTTTGGGATATTTCCTCACATAATGACTATATTTTATGATTATGTAACATTACATAGGGGGTCAAGTTTGTTTATTATCATTGTTACAACCTCCTTGATATCTACCATGATATCCTACCCTATATCTCTATTTGTAGCTTCTTTTATTATGTTTATATCCCCAACCTTAGGATTGTTGTCTAATATATCCTCCTTAATTATTCAACTATGCATCATATCTCCCATACTAATGTTGAGGGGAACTTGGAGTCCAATTTCCCTACTATTTCTAAATATTTATGTTATTCCAGGGTTGCACATATTGAAAAAAATATTAGTATGATGGAGATGACATATTATTATAGCTTGATAGGCCCTATAGGTGATACTAAGGTGATGAAGGCATATGATGTTAAAGTGTTGAAGGCACCCATCCTAGACTACCTTGAGTCACATTTGTCATCTCCACATCTGGTCTTAGAATTTATTTCTTCACAATGGGTATTTATTGAGCCACAACTATGAATATGTTCTTAGTTATATATTGATTTAAATCTTGTAAGGATTAATAGATTTTCTTATCATGATTTTTATATTTTCAAAAATTATAGTACATGCTATGTGACTTTTGGATATATTACTAGAGAAGATGGAACTTATAAGTAAGATGTCTAACTACCCTACATATTTCATAACATTCTATTTTAATTATTATAAATTAATTCTTATTATGTCTCTCATGTCCACATTCTATGTACACAAGCCTAATTTATGATTATCATTTTCATGCATCTCATTCATCTTCCTCATAAAAGCATCTAACTTGGATTCTACTTTTGATCCTACCTATGGAAGATTTGCATAATTTTCTATCTATTTAACTCTTATGGCATCAAACTGAGCATCAACCTTGGTGGAGAATTGGTATTGTGCAATACAGAACCTTATCATTGGTCATATTCCCTCTATGAACTAAGAAACATTATCTTTGTCCTATAAAAAAAATAAAATTGTGTTCATCTCATTGGAAAACCTACAATCATATTCTCCAGATGTTTCTCCATATTTTTTTGAATTTCCTTTAGATCTTGAATAAATTGACTAAAAAAATTTTATACCTTGAATTTTGATACTATTAAATCTTTAACTTGTGTGAGATTGATGGTATTTACATTAATTTTTCAAATGAACTCCAAGGAATTTCCTATTAAAGCCCTACGAGTTTGCACTTTTTCACATCATTTGATGTTATCCCTTTTACAATCCATTTCATTTTGTAGGTTAATAAATATTGTTTAGGGTATAAAGACCCATCATATGAAATTAAAGTTATAAACATACCTTCATGAATTTCCATAGTTAGTAGTCTAGTAGTTATTACTACAGATTTTTGAATGCTAGTAACAATGAATACTAGTGATTATGCACTAGTTATTACATTGTTAGTTGACTACGTAGTGTTTAATACAACTATAGTTTATTGTGTACTAATAATTTTAGGAGTAATAATAAATACTACTTCTTGTAACTTATTTTTTTCTAATGACTTCTTGGTTTCTACACTGAGCCTTCCAAACTTGTCGATAAAGGAATCAAACCAATCTAAATTAGTTTATCTCTTTATAGTTTTTATACATTATATAAATAAAGTGGTCTTAGAGGATGCGTACCTTTGAAATGAATTAAATTTGTTTCTAACTTTTTCTAGCTTATAAATTGAACCTTCAATATTACTACCTTTCCCAAGAATTTTCCTTCTTGGTTCTAGCTAAAAACCTCTCCCTTAACTATATTCTACCTCTACTTCCTAACTGATTTACTTCAGAATCATTACTTACAACATCCACTTTTTCATCGGTCCCTTTCTCATATTCCACATACCCTCTTATTTCAATGGTTTCCACATATTCTCTAAGAAACCTCTCTTCTCTAGTATTTGATCTTGTCTGTCTCCATTTCTTGCAATTTCTTCTCTACTTATAGTTCTACTTGTATTATTCCACCTTATTTTCTATCCTATTTCCCTTTCAAATCCCAAAATTTTCTTCTCACTATAATTATTTTCACCTTATATTTTTTATGATCAGGTTCAAGTTCCTTTTACTCAGTTCTTTGTCACTCACTTTCTCCTGCACTAACCCCCATGGTGCCTTAAGTAACTACTCTATGTTGGTTGGAGTAGGCACCATGGAATTTTGCACACACAAAAAAATATTAACAAAGGTAGTCATTGAAAAAATTTCCCTCTAATTAATTGGAAAAATTGATCTTGTACAGTCTTAAAATTTACATATACTTATACTAAGAACTCTATAATATATCCATCAATAATAATCTCCATCCATTAATCTACTGATTGGGACCAATCAGTATCTAGGTTGCACAATATTTTTGGTTTTTCCTCAGTCTAGATTATGTATTATATTCTATTCATACTAAATAAATATTATTCTAATCTAGATAACCACACAACTAATAATCTAGGCAATTCACACCAAAAAAAATCATAGATTTCACCATATATATTTTCTTGGATAATATCCTCTCCCTTTTTTCCAACTCTTCATGATTATTTCTCCATAAACTTATGGATTCTATCATTAAGTAATATTTATATGTCTCTCTTCCCTAGAAACCATATTAACATATTTCATCCAAATAGGCTCCATGCTTACCACACCATTAATATCAAAGGTTCTTAGAAATACTCTAGAACATTTTAATTATAGGGATAACTTGCTTAATAGAGAGTACTAGTAGGCACATAAGAGGCAATAATATTATAAACCATCTATGATGTATAAGAAATAACTAAAGAGTAAGATAAATTAAATACAAATATAATATAGACCATAACTAGTATCACATTTGATAATAGATTAAATTTAAATAGAGTACTCACTACATATAAACCATACATAAAATAAGATAAGCAAAACTATAACAAAATGATTTTATTAATCTATATTAACAAATTAAACCAGATTATATTACATCAAAGTGTTATAGATGGTCCTTAACAATGTCATTGTGTCTTCACATTCCATCCTTTTGAGATACAAAAGGAAAGACACTTCACATTATTTTATTTCACTTTTACGATTACAAGGTCGAATACATACAAAATACAGAACCATACACTTCACACATGTATCCATATAATATACTTCATAATTTTACCAAGCTCCATTCTTCCTCCAATAGTTAATATAAGCCCTCCATCCTATTTTCAAGATGAAGGTTTGATAATTCTCTCACACAAGATTCATTATGGGCCCTTCATATTATTTTCCAAGATGAAGGGTTGAGAATTCTCTCACACAAGATTCATTATGGGTCCTTAATCTTGTCTCCAATATGAAGGGTGAATAATAATCTTGTATATTAATTTATTTACCAATTTAATTATCTCACAAAATAATATTCAATAGGATCTCAAAATCCTTTCTTTTCATTAAGATGCCAACTTGAAGGGAAAAAGAGGAAAAAATTAATTGCAAGATAATTATAATTCTATTTATAATATAAATATAATTAGAACAATGATTTAGAGAAGGGGGATTTATATTATTAATTAATCAAATAAGGGGGAATTATTGAATTTAATAGAATAGGATAAGTGACCAAATAAATTGACTAGAAGGATATTTGAATAGAGAAATTAACCAGAGAATGATAATTGAACAAATCTAATACACTAAATTATCCCACCTAGAGCTGTCTCAAGGTGAATTCAAACAAATATATTAAATGAACATGGGATTTTGGACCAGGCTGTGTATAATTATGTGAATTCATTCCATTTTTTAATTTTACATGGATGTGATAAAAATTGAGTGTCTAAAGTTAGAGCGAGGCATTTTTAGGACTATCCCACCCTCACAAAGTAGAATATAGGGAGAGTATCATAGGGGAAGAAGATGTAGAGATAAATTTTGGGGATAGAGAGAATTTAATTTAACTTACACACACACACACACACACACACACACACACACACACACACACACACACACACACACACACACAACACTCTCGATTACTTAAATAAAATAAATGATAATAATGTTATGGAAAAAATGATGAGTGTTTTTTTTGCATTGGCTATCTTTGTGGTGACTAATGCATGCTTGCATTGATATTGAGTTGGTTACTTGTGGGATGTTTTTTATTAAAATAATACATTAAGTTTATATGTTTTCTATTTGTATTTCCATGAAACATCTATAATGACTAAAGTCTATTGAATTATTCTTATGGTAAACTATCAATACATTTTAACTTATGGGATTAATGTGTGTCTTATGAATCCTTTGTGATTTTTATACTTATATGCCCATTTTGGTGACCTATGGAGGTAAAATAAGGTAAAAGTCACCCAAATAAATTATATTAAAAGAGATTTGTAACTTTTTTAAAAATGAGCTTTGATTTTGTAGAGGTTTTGATAGCAATATTACTATGCACTTTTGGAATGAAAATAATTAGGTCATAATGGAATCTTGTGAAAGGATTAGGTTTTTTTGATGATATTAATTTTGGGTTGACTTCTCCATTTACTATGAGGAGGAGGTCTTGCATATGGTGGCCATGCTCAAAATTAGGGTTATAGACTGTAAGTGAATGGCCAATGGAGAAAATTATGCATTAATTAATTCAAGTTCATAATGATAAACTCACAATATAGTAATAGAATTGTGAGGCCATGAAAAATGTGGAGGTGGAGTGGAAATATAATAAGATAATGGAGGAGAATAATAATGGAGCATTAGCAGGATGGAAGGGGATCTACCATCAAATACATTCAAGAGTTTATGATAGAACTAGGTAGGTCAATATTTGAATTTGTAATTTGAAAAGTTTGGGTTTTATTTTGTAGACCTAGTTTATATTAGGGAATAAAATAATTAATGTTTCCTTGACCTAAGTTTAATAACATGTTATGTTTGAATGTATAGGATAGTAGATATCTTCAAACAAATTTAAGGTTTCATATTTACAGACCTAGTGATGGAACTAAGTTCCATCCACATGCCTATAAAATTAATTTTGATCCATATTAAAGGGTTGAATAAATAAGTAACTATCAAATCACCTTTTTACATTATATTACCTATAAACATTTCAAATGTGCATGTTTTTGAAATGAAATAATGGTTTGTGTATTATTATTACCATGACTTGTTTGTGGTTTTTAGGGAATAATTTTCTTTCTTTAGTTCACCTTAAACACAAGGTAACCTAGGAAATATTTTTAAAAAAATTGAGAATTGGTTTGATTAGTGATAGAGATGTTATTGGTAACCTACAAAAATTGTTACGAACTTTGAAAAATTTATTTTAAGTTACTAAATGTTATAGTATACTTTTTGTAAAGTTTCCTAATGTTTATTTTTTAGGGAATGATTGTATAGTCCTATGAATATAAAGTATGAGTCAAATGGATAAAATTTAAGTACTTGAAGCCTATGAAAGTTATTTTAATATGTATATTGGTAAACCATTGACATAAATGAATAGGATCAAAATGTAGAGTGTTATGACAAATGTGTGATATGGTTAAATTGAAAGTATTATAAAATTTATATAGATTATATTTGTACTATGTTTTAGGTAGTATTATGAATAGGTATTTGAACTTATGGTAGGATATACATAAATAATTATTTTATCAATATGTTAAATCTCAGGTATATTTGTTCCTTTTAAGGAATAAAAACCTAGGTATAAGGATGTAAATGTTAAATAGACTATACTATGTTGTTATTTTCCCATTTAAAGTGTGTGTGTGTGTGTGTGTGTGTGTGTACCTTAATGCAAAAAAAATATAGAGAGAGAGGAAACAATCAAATTTATATTCATAAATGTATAACTCCATATTAAGCCTATAGTTGTATACTTATGATTTTAAACTTTTGAAATAGATATAAATGTATATCCACATAATAATATATATACATATGTGTGTGTGCAAACATAATATTATATTGAACACTTTGTGATCCAATTAGTATTAGAGATATTGACATTATGTAAAATAATCATAGTTATACGAGATCAATAAACTCTCAATAAGAATTAGATGAATTGGCATATTAGGAATGGTTTGGACTAATCGATCTTATTCTTTGCCTTAATAAAAATAAATTGTGGTAGGCTTATGTCCTTTAAAATGTGCCTAGAGATTTTCACATTTATTTGTATGGATTATTTCATAGCTATAAGATAGTAAGATGGACTACACATAATATATACATCGATGTGGAATATGTATTTATAAAATTTTAAATATAAACCTTACATGGTTGATAATTTTTTTAAGTGAGAATAAAAGGTTTAAATTTAATTATAAAGTAATAAGGAAACTAGTAGCATGTTCTATTTTAGTAAGAAGTCTATGAGTATGTTCAATTAACTAGTTAGTATCTTATTATTATCTTATGCTCAAATGGCATGCATATATATGACAATAGTGGTTGAGTTATGGTAAAAAAATGTGATTTACTATGAAAATGTATGTTTCTATGTTGTGTTTCATAGGACATGTAATGATCTATTTTGAATTGATAGTTTATTGTAAATTTGTATTTATTATGCTTTGAAATTACTTAATGAGATGTCACCATGCATACTACATTTGATAGAAGGTGATAGATATATGAGTTTGTTATCATGCAATATATACCTATCAACTAATATCATTTGATATATTTATTATTCATTAGTAGAGAATATGTGTGTGTGGAATTAACTCAGATCCATGATACATCTGAATTTTATAATGAAAAATATTATGGCCAACGCACTTCCTCCTTCTAATAAGTGGGGGACCCCTACTTAAAGTTGCGCAAATTAGAGGATCTCAGAGTTTTGGCTTCTCCATGATAAATTTATTTATTTCTCAAACCTATAATTTGAGTTTTGTCCTAGTTTCATCATGTGTCTATCATATTCATAATGAAAATTTATCCATATTAAGACCCCCAAAAAATTTTGATTCTAAGTATAGTCAAATTTTTATCACATCTTAGGTAGAATAGTGCAATCCCATACTTAATTTTTTTTTATTAAAGTAATGGTCCATTTTATAGATTTGGAATATTTTGAAGTTCTTAGAGTCTCAGTATCTTGGATTCCTATATGGTACCTTGTATAGCTACACTAGTGGATATGTGAGTTGTAGTTCATTACATGGCTTCTTTTTTTACTTAGTTCATTTTCATAGGTTTTCATAGGATTGAATGACCAAATCAGGAGGTGCCACGTGGTTCCAACTATTATAACATGTTAGCCTATCATTATTGATAGAAATGTCAAATCCTTAAACTATTAGAGTGGTCAGTCTCTTAGTCTTGATAGAGATGTCAAAGCCTAGGGGATCCCAAATGAATGAGAGTAGATTAATTGTCCCTAGTGTCTAGAGATGATATAGATCAACTAATCAATTAGCCCCAATTTCAAATGTAATATTATCCTTATTTTGAAAGAGATTTTAGAGTTGGGAGGACCCATCCAAATCAAAAGAGACCACATATCTCACTATCATATTTTTCAATCTCTTAGTACTAATAGATATGTCAAAAACCAAGGGAACTTGACCTATTATACCAATCCATGTGGCACTTCTACATAGATTGGTAGAGGAGTTCTAATAATTCCCCATGTGAGTAAAATAAATAAAATTTATACTTAAAGGTTTAATAAAAAGATGAAACATGTCACATCACTCCTCCATCTTTTTAATCCTACTCCTGAGGGTGTAAAAGTGAAATATGAAGTCGTGTTTAGGTGGTAGCCATTACATTCAAGACTAATTAGTGATTGACACATGATACATGAAATAAGTTATTTAGGATGCCACTAGGATGAAATGATGATGTATCTATCATGTTTTTAGCAATAAAAAAATGGGGAACTAGGCCTTAATTATACAAATGGGAATGTCATGTCACAATCACTAAATATAAAAAGTGACACATGATGGATATCACTAGGTTTAAGTCTATTTTAAGAAATAAATGGGAAAAATTGGTCACCAACTCAAATTTGAATTCATGTTAATTGAAATACCATACACCATCAATACAAGAGATATTTATAGATCCTTATAAGCACCTCTGGGTGAGCTCATTTAGTATTATTTCCTCCAGTTTCCCAACATACCTTCTTATTATATATGAACTTTTTTGTCCTCCATGATCCCCCTTTGCTCAAAATTGATTATCATAGAGAAATAAATTTTTTGTAATGGTTGCATCTTTTTATTCTAACCTAAATTTGAGCTTGAGTATAGGGACATTACATTCATATATGGCCTCAAGTGTTTCAAACACTATAATGAGATGTTCAAGGTCATCAATTTGGTGTTAAAATCTTCTACCAGTGATGATGAAGATGAAGTTGAATTTGAATATACCTTTTAGGCATATGATAAGTTTGGGCTACACTAAACTATATACAAGCTTGAGATCTTCCCTTGTGTTGACTTATTTTGAAAATTATTGCTCACTACTAAGTGGGAAAAGGATGGTTTGCATGACATGGTCTTCTTTATGACTTTCAAGCATCATATCATAGATATCTTGGGAGGCACTTTCAAAGCTTACTATAACCTACTAGAGTATATAATCACCTATGATTTTACCACTCTAAGCACCTAGATAAGAATGTACTAGATAGATGATGTCTTAAAGGAATAGGCAAATAATCTAGATGTTAAATGGGTCAACCAAATGGAATTGAACTCATATACTATTCACACCTTCAAGGATGGAGTCCATGCTAGGATGATATTACTAGAATATTTATTTAGGGAAAGTGACTTCTTACATGTCAACCTAATATGGATTCACATATTAAAAATGATCCTCAAGGGTGATCAAGTCCCCAACCTTGTGGGTGATAAATGTTAACTTGATCAAGGTAGTGAGAGATGTCTAGGGAGGTGGTAACTTTTACATTATGAACTACCTAGTTGAGTAGTTTGAACAATGTTCACATTTAAGCCTTTTGCCTTTCTATCATGGGTTCTTGGGAGTGTAGTGGCCCATGTATTTTTCTAAAAACTATATAGCCACCACTACCATAACCAAATATAGGACATATATGAGTCCTTATACCTAGCGGTCTATATGGTCATCAACAAAGCAACCATGCCTTTACTGTCAAAGGAGATAATGAACTCTCTCACCCCCATTGGTGACTATTGGTACTACAAGGATGACACCATCATTAAGGTGGTTTTAACTCTTAATTAATCCATTTAGATAATATATCAATTCTTAAACCACTTAGGAAATCAAGATATTACCTAGTAGCTGGTGGAATGCATCTTATGCCATTACATCAACCACCAATAAAAGTCTCACTTGCCCCTCCTTATCACTATTAGGCACCACATGTATAGGTATTTACCTCATATATCTAATATGGTGGTAGGAAGTGATTATTTTTTTATTAATTTTCACCCATGGGGAGAGTTCTCTAGGCCCTCTCCAACTAAGCCACAAAATGGGAACAACCTCAAGCTATGGGTATCCTATAGTGATGTTGAGCCTCTAGAGAGGGTTAGTTCCCTTGGATCTATCACCCAAACTAATATGTTGCGTGGAAAAGGGAGATAAATAGATAATACTATATGAAAATATGTAAAAGGAGGTGATGCACTAGTTTTTTGGACACATACAATATCAAAAGACACACTACCAAACACTTTCAAGACTGTAAATATCACTTCACTCACTCTTTGATCAGCTTTCACATAATTATTTCATAAAAAAACATGAACTAGCTATCAAATTATCATGGGAGGGTAGTTTTTCACTTTCAACCCAATCAATAAACTATTTAAGGTACTTATAATGACCTGTGAGAGCTAAAAAACACTTCATGAAGCTAAGAAAACATAGATAGAGGAAAATGAAATAATACATTCACTTAACCACATCAATGAAATCATAAAACACACTTCAATTTAGTTTGAAAATGGAGGAATGAAATCTTTATTGCATCAAATAGGTGTTATAGTATAAATCTTGACATAGCCTAGGTAAGCCAAAAGTATAAAAGTCCTTTCATTTGGGGAGAAATGGGAGATATATAGGAAAAGGGAAAGAGAGAAAAAAGTGAATAGATATAATTTAATAAATGATTTCCAATCACTTTGATGGAGTCCTGACCACCTTTTGATCGATTAACATTGATCCTACCTCCCAATTAACCATTGATTAGCTTCAAATAGTCTTTTTAATCCCTCTCATTGACTCAGATACACACTAAAAGATAATAACTTGTTGAGTCATGATATTCTTGAAAGGGAAAATCCTCAAAGACCCTAAAACTAAATTAAATTCTCTATTTTCATTCTCTAACCTCTAAAATATCAATCTTTTTAATGAGCACATAACACCATGCATCATCTTGATATGCTCTATATGCTATCAGATAGTTGCTTTGAATTAATTAATCTAGTATCTATTCAATACACAATTGTTAGAAGACCAAGCCCCTACACTAAATTATTTCTCTATAAAAACTTTTACCTTACTCCAAAACCTCAAACATAGGTCCTCTGTAGATGAAAATCATTTCCTTTATTGCTTTTCATATAGCTATAATTTCAATAAAGATATATATGATACCTAATCTCTTGTTATAAATGTAAAACTTATATCTGATTTTCTTGAGAGGTGTCTAATGATATTTAATCGTGATCCACAAATCTACAATTATATTCTAGTAACCTAGATCATATTTTCTATTGCCTTTATTCATTTACCTACCTAGGCAATGAAATTTTTTATTTGATGTGTCTATATATGTTCATCTCCTCAAGACCATATTTTATTTTTAAATTTGACTATTGATGCCTTAAACATGTGTCCTCATCTTGTGCCTTCTAGAGATTCAATCAAATTTTCCCTATCAATTTCCTTATAAGTCTCCTAACTTTGACCTTCATTATCAACCATTAATCTTGATCTACATTCAAGAATGTGCCACTTGGCATCCCCAAATTTATCTTCAGGATCCTACTATTATTTTCATCCAGTTAATGTACTTTTGTCATGTGGTAGGCTTACATGTAATCTAGGATCTTTAACTTCTTGAATTTATGCACACCATCAATTTTCTTTACATGGTTGAATGCATGCCATTGATATTCTTTCTTCTTGATCAAACATGCACGATTGATCTATTAAGTCATCATGATTGAGACACTTGGAATCTTCACATTTATCTTCAATATCCTCTAAAATTTTGACCTTAAGCTTACCATTGATCTCCAATTACATGATTAAATGCATGCCATAGATCTTTCTTATCTTGCTGACTTCATGAGCTTGCCTGTGTACCATTGATCTTTGATGTTGGCTTCTAAAATCATGCCACTTGTTATCCCTACATTCAAATTGAACCTCATTAAGGATTTTTGAATCCAAAAATATATTTCCTGTGGCCTTATATTTATGTCCTCAAGTACATCTCACATTTCTAAATCATTTTTGGAGCCTTATATATTGATATTAAAAAACTCATCAATACATCAATTTTATATGAGATGACATTGGCATAAAATACATAATTTTCATGCAATTCCTTAGCTTTTGTTAACTTCCTAAGTATACTTATGAAATGTACAACCAAATTGGCCTATTAATTTCTACACTACATGCCATGATGGTTTGGTTTAAGACCAACTTATTGAATCATAAGATAAACTAACATGGTATGCAAAGTTTTGAATGGTAGGGGTGAAATTTTGACCTATGAGGTCAAAATTATCAATGTTATGGTGAATTTAATGGGAATAATGCCTACTATACTTGATAACTTGACTATTTACATGAGTTTTGGACTCATAAAAAATGACAAATCTGATCCATGACTGTAAGAAACCTTTTGACTTGAACTAAGACAACTATTCCACTAGGATGAGGAAGGAAACACACAAAATAAGGAAATTAATCTAAATTAAGAAAATGTCAAAATAAAACACTTATTTGGGATATAATAAAAAATAAATGTGCTACAATAGCACTTGGATAAAAAAAACAAATCGTATCTTTTCAAAGAACCTAGCTCTTTAATAGTAATGATCTAGATGTATCCCATTAACTGGGATAGGAAGTTCCTCACCATCCATATTTGAAATTTGGAAGGCATTGTCATATTTTCAGCTAGATATTGTGTAGGGATCACTCCAAATAAATTCAAACTTTGTATGCCTTCCTATTTTATCTCTATCCTCATCCCACTTGAGTATTAGATCTCCTTATTTGAAACTTCATGAAGAAGCTCTCTTGTCAAAGGATCTCTTCACTTGTGCTTAGTGAGTTTCCATGGATAACATGGACTGATTTTGAACTTATTCTAACTCCATAATCTCAACATATATTATTTCCATTGGTTCATTTTCCAACACCTCAAGTTGATGCATTAGTTTTAAAGTAGGAAACTCAAGAGAAATAGGTAATCTTGCTTCCTTACCATATACTAGCTTGTATGGAGAATTGGATATTGATATTTTTTAGGTGATCCTATCAACCCATAGATCTAATTTCAACTTGAGATACCATGACCTCTGATTATCTTCAATATTCCTTCTTATAATCTTTAATAGGTTCTTATTTATAGACTCAGGAAGGCCATTTCCTTATGGATAGTAATTTGATGAAGTGTTAAGATAAACACCAGGTTGAAAATCCCATTGGATGATCCTAGTCCCAATAAAGGCCATATAATTGTCCAAAATAGTGGTTTAAGGAACCCTAAATTTAGTAATCAAAGCTTCATAAAAATCTAGAACATTGGACTCATTTGCTTCTTAAAATTCTATTACTTCTATCCATCTAGTGAAGTAATATGTAGTAGTTAGTATCCATTTATGTCCTGAGTTTGGAGGATTTATGATACCAATAAATTACAATACCCATTAGACAAATATATGGTCCACTATAATTGGTTTGAGGGGTAAGGCTGCAAGTTTCACTTTTCCTACAAACATAACACACTATTTGTACTTCCTAATCCATGCACGATAATCACCAAATATGTTATGCTAATAATATCCACCTCTCATGATCTTAAGGGATATGGTACTTATGGAATAGTTCCCTCCACCATGTCCTTCATGTAACTACTCAATTAATCTCTATGTTTGGATTGGCTCAATACATCTTAGCAACATGCCATTGATACCTTTCTTGAAGAAAACACCATCAACAAGAAGAAATTGAATTGATTTAAATATGAAATATCTTCTTTTTGAATCACTTACATTAGAGGGATTAATACCACCTTGGATATATCTTACCAAGCCATAAAACCAATTGGAAGATGAGGTATGATTAGCTACAACCTCTTCATCATTTGACATTAAAACTATTTCAATATCCTCTTACAAGCCCTGAGCTAGATGTTCATAAAGTCCTTTACCTCTATTCAAATTTGTGACCTTGATTTCCACATCATACTCCATTACTTTAATTATCCATCCATCTCTTTTCTCACTTATTTCTTTGTTCAAGAGAAACTCCTTGATACTTGGATGGTAAACCATCAGGTGTATCTTATTGTTAGACAAAAATTCTATAAATTTATTGATATAACTTATAACTAAAAGTAACTATTTTTAAAAAAAAGAGTACCTTGTTTCATATTATTTCAATCCCTTATTGAATAAGGATATTGGTTGCTCCAAGTCCTCATGATTATGTTTCATAAGAATGCCTAAAATGGTGTCCATGTTAGCATAAATGTACAAAACTAAATTCTTTATGAAATCTAAGTTTATGAGTGTAAGAGCACTAGCTATGGCCTTCTTGATCTCTTTAAAACTCTTTACTCCTTCCTGAGACAACTAAAACTTTGATGCTTCTTTGACATGGATTTTAGTGGCTCAGATAAAGTGGTAAAATCTAAAATATATATTATTATAAAATTGATTTTCCCTAAGAAGATTTGTAAATCCTTTTTGTGCTTGGGCAAAGAAAGTGTAATAATTGAATCTATCCTTTCAGGATCTATACTCAAACCATGTTTTGAAATCAATGCCCAAGGAGCTTACTTTCATTAACCAAGAAGACACACTTTTTGGGATTTAGAGACACCCCAAATTACATACACATTTTAAACACTTGTTTGAGGTGAAACATGCGCTCACTTTCACTCTTTGAGAAAACTATTACATCATCTAAATAAATAAGTATAAACTTATTAATGCCTTGGAATGCCATGTCCATGGCCCTATAAAATGTTGTTCCATTATTAAATAAACTAAAGGGAATCTTTCTATATGAAAATTTTCCCCACTTCATAGTGAAGTCTATCTTGAATTAGTCTTCTTCCTTGACCAAAATCTAATTGTAACCACTATATACATCCAATAAGGAAAACCTATCTGAACCTACAACTAATTTTAGAATTTTTTCCATAGATGGAAATGGATAATGATCTTTAAGGGAAGCTTTGTTCAAATCATAGAATTTAACACATAGTCTAATCTCACCATTATTATTTTATAATGAAACATGATTTTCCACCCAAGTTGAGTGTTTGATTGGAAATATAATAGCTAAATATATGAGATTATTAAGCTCAATTTTCATCAAAGGATCAAGCTTTGGATTGATAGGCCTTTGTCTTTATCTCACTAGTTTAATTTCAACCTCTAACTCAATGGTGTGTTGAGCTATAATTGGATCAAATACCTTCAGATCACCATATTTCCATGAAAAAGCATCAACAAAACTTGTGCATAATTCATTGAAAGCTTCTTTTTGTGAAGGAGTGGATACCTTACCCAACTTCAAGTTTTTGCCAATTGTAATCTCTGTATTGACATAGTGTTCCTCCATTGTTGATAAATACAAATTTTCCTTTCTAAACTCATCATCACCACTAAATATGTTCTCAAGAGTGACCAATCCCTTTAGAAACGTATTTATTTCTAGTTACATAATTTGGTCACCATACTACTATAGAAAATTGATTGATATATTGGGGAAAACTCAACCTCTTCTTACAGGACCCTAAAAATTTCATTGTCATATTAAAACACTTTCCAATCATATTGGTTATCCAAAATATAAGGCCTTACAACCACCTTAATGTGGCTAAATTTTTTCACTTTTTATATCAGCTGGGATACTAAACTCTACTCTAATGGTAGTCAATATATCTGCATGTTTGTTCTCATTTTTTGGTATGGAATAAATATTGAAAGATTGAAAATCCTCAACTAAATACTGCACCCTATGCTTATAATATCTAAGAAATAAGTTATTTCATAAATTTAGACCTCTTAATTTGTGAACTACAAGTTCACTCTTACAAAAAACTTTCAAGGTGTTAAATTTCATCTTTATATCCCACTACAAACCATGCACTAATGCCTCATACTCTACAACATTATTTGAATAAACAAACTAGAATTTAATAAAGGATAAATACCTTTGATTTTTTTGAGAAATCAACCTTGTTCCATCCCTAGTATTGTGCTTATTCCTTGATCCATGAAAGTATAATTTCCATAGACCATCACTAGATCCATCATCCTTCATCATAGTTGTAATTAGTGTATCATGATCATGAAGACAATAAACACCAAGTCCCCCTTCTTAAATTAGATTATAAGGACAATTTGAATTCAAATTAGATGCCCAATCACCAAGGAAAAAATCTATAACTCCATATAAAAGTGATTTAGTTTCCACTTCACTACCTTATAGTACCTCATCTGGGATGACATAGCGAGTGTTCACAATACTTGGCATATATGGCTCCAAATGGAAATGCGCAATAGGTTTTTAATGTATTATTACCTTGGTACCCTACTTGGTTTTGAAAATAAAATATTTCCAATTAGCTGATAAGTATCCTCTAATATTTTAAGTGAAGTTCCTTAATAGACACATGGCAAAATAGGGAGGCAAGTCCACCACAACTACATCCTACTAAATAGTAACATTGGGACAAGCATGTAGTGTAAAATTAATATATTTAATAATGATTTATATATTTTTTGGTGATCCATATAATTGTAACACTCCTTTAATATTTGGTTCATAAACAAGACTAATCTTATTTTTAATTTGCTTAGGCATAACAGTGCTACTAGCTCCACTATCCACCATACAGTTGTGAACCGAAATGTCACCAACTATAAAAGAGAGGTAGAAAGGAGGATTTTTATTTGATTTTACCTAAAAAATTTCCACCCTTACCATCTTATGTACCTATTTAATTTATTTCTTATTTGGATGGTACTATTTCCTTTTGAGTTTTACTATTTCATTCCTAAAATATTGTAAGAAACATTTTAACTCTCCAAGCTCACTAGATTGACTAGAAAATACTATAATCTGATCTTTAGGAGATGGAATTGGAGATAAATATGGGATTTTAGGAACTTGATGGGCTGGTATAGACTTAAATTATAGGAATATGGTCATTAGAGTCTTTGGAGACAGTTTACTAGCTTGCATCAAGATGTTCTTTTCTCTTATTACAACCTCATATGCATATGGAAAGGTAATACCACCCATTAACTGTATAATCACACTAATATCTAAGATGAGGGATTTTAGATAGTAAAATAAGGCATATTCTAAGGATGTTATAATCAATTTAGGTATCTTAGTCCATGTCTGTTGTAATCTAAGGTTAAAATCAGACATGAATTCTTTTGGAACTCTTTGTATGGTAGTTAGTTGTTTAACTAAGGATAGGTGATCAAATTTTTCTTCAAATTATCTTACTAAAGCTGCACCTAATTCATCCTAGGTAGGAATTAAATTTAGTGGGAGGATTTTATATAGTTTTATTGATTTTACTTTGAAGGAAACAACAAGTAGTCTAATAGTTACATTGTCTTGAACAACATTGTGAACTGAATAAAGGTTGGCAACATCCTAGATGTGCTCAATAGGAGTTGTTTGATCTTCTCCTGAGAATAAATGGATACTCTTAAGAGTAGATATAGTAATGTCATCAAAATAGACTAAATTCAGTGGAATAACCCTATTGAAGGGAATAAATAATTGGTTTTTGATGGCCATTTGGATAGTGGGAATTACATTTCTTAGGACAATAGGATGAATAGGAGATGTATATTTCATTTGAGGATAAGGATTTGTCCTACTAAAACTTACTCTTTTATATGAAGTAGAAGGCAACTCAATGAATTCAAGAGTAATACCTTTACTAGTTAACCTTGTAGTAACCTTTGGCATGAGAGTTTTGCCTGGATGATGCTATTAACTCTATAATCTAAAGAATATTTAGATTTTGATAATGATGGATGTATTCCTCAATTTCAAATACTTCTCCTTAGCTCTAATGTTTAACTATTCCAAGAAAAATATGTCCCATTAGACGTGCTAAAAACTTTTTGGTCTTAATTTGCACCCATGGGGAGAGTTCTTTAGGCCCTTTCTAACTAATCCATAAAATGGGAATAAACTCAGGCCATGGGTATCCTATGATGAGTTTGAGCCTCCAACGAGGGTTGGTTCCCTTGGATCTATCACCTAAACTAATATCTTGCTTGGAAAAATGATATAAATAGACAATAATGCATGAAAACATGTAGCATGAGGTGATGTACTAATGTTCTAGACACTTAGAATTGCACAAGACACACTATTAGATACTTTCAAGACTACAAATATCACTTCACTCACTCTTTAATCATCTTTCACATAAGTATTTCAAAAAGAAGGCATAAGCTAGATATAAACTTAGCATGGGAGGTTAGTTATCCACTTCCAAATAATCAATAAATTGTCTAAGGAACTTAGAATGACTTGTGATAGCTAAAAAACACTTCATGAAGGTGATAAAACTCAAATAGGCAAAATAAAGCACACATTCACTTAACCAAATCAATGAGTTCATAAAATACACTTCAATTTAGCTTGTAAATGGAGGAATTCAATATTTATTACATCAAAATGGAGTTACAATACAAATTTTGGCATAGCTTGGGCAAGCCAAAAGCATAATAGTCCTTTCATTTGGGAAAAAATGGGATATGTATAGGAAAAGGAGAAGAAAGAGAAAAAGAGCAAGTAAATAAAATTCAATAAATAAGGTATAATCACTTTGATGGAGTCCCAACTACCTTTATATTGATTAACATTAATATTACCTCCATATTAACCATTAATTAGCTTCAAATAATCTTTATAAGCCCTCTCATTAGCTTAGATACACATTAGAAGACAAGAACTTGCTGAAGGTGTTAAGTCATGATGCACTTGAAAGGGAAAATCCCCAAAGACCCTAAAACTACATTAAATGCTCTATTTGCATTCTACCACCTCTAAATTCTCCATATTTTAATGAGTACATAACACTATGCATCATCTTGATATGTTCTCTATGGTATTAGGAAGTCACTTTTAATTCATTCATTTAGTGTCCCTTCAGTAAATAATTTTTAGAAGACCATTCCCTTATGTCAACTTATCTCTATCAAAACTTTGTCATTACTCAAAAACCTTAAACATAGGTCCTATATAGATGAAAACTAATTCCCCTATTGGTTTTCATATAGATATAATTTCAATTAAGAACTATAGGCTAACTAGTCTCTTTTTCAATACGTAAAACTTACATCTAAGGCTCTTGAGAGGTTTCTACTAAGCTTTAATGATGATACACAAATATATAATTTTGTTCTAGTAATGGAGATCATATTTGATCTTGTATTTGTGCATTTATTTTCCTGGGTGGAAAAATATTTTGATCTAGCATGTCTATCTAGGTAGAATATCCTTTGGAGACTATTTCATTTTAAATCCTAATTATTTATGCCTTTTGGATATTCGATAAATTTTGCTCCATCAACTTCCTCAAAAGTCTCCTAGCTTTGACCTTCATCATTGACCATTGATCTTAATCTATATCTAATAATGTGACACTTAACATCCTCATATTTATCCTTAGGATCCTACTATTAGTTTCATCTAATTAATGTGATTATAACACATGTCATCCTTACATGCAATATGGGCTCTTTGACTTCTTAACTTTATGTGAAACATCAATTTTCTTTGCATGGTTGAACATGTGTTGTTGATCTTATTTTTGCTCTATCAAATACATGCCACTAATCCATTGTGTCATTGTAATCAAGGCACTTGGCATCTGTACATTTATTCTCAATATTCTCTGACCTTTTGACCTTAAGCTTACTATTGATTCTCCAACTAGATGATTAAACATGTATCATAGATCTTTCTTGACTTGCTGACTTTGTGAGCTTGCTTGTGTGCCATTGATATTTGATGTTGGCTTCCAAAATCATGCCACTTATTATCCCTACATTTAAATTGAAGATTTTTAAGGATTTTTTAATCTAAATGGCTATTCCCTATGGATTTAACTTGACATCCCTAGCCATGTCTCATACTACCACATCATTTTTTCAGCCTTATATCTTGAGACATAAAACTCATGAAGAGATCAATTTTGTAGGGGATGATCTTGGCATAAAATATGTCATTTTCATGCAATCCCTTAGCTTTGGTCAACTCCCAAGTATACTTATGAAATGAACAAACTATCTAACATGTTCATTTCTATATAATGTGCCATGATAATATATTTTAAGACCAAATTATTGACTCATAATACATATTGGCATGGTATGTAAAGTTTTGAATGGTAGGGGTGACAATTTGACCTATGGGGTAAAAATTGTCAATATGGATTCTTATGCCCTAGGTAGGGCCAAACATCAATATTAAGACCCACACAAAATCATCCAAGCTCATATATAAAAATAATAGGTCCACATGAACATCAACTATGGCCACCATCCCCATGAAGAGGATGAACTCTATCTAAACCCAACTGATGATCATGAGGTGTTCACTCAAATTTAGTTAAATAAGAATAAAGGGAAGAAATCTCATCCTAGGGCATCTACCCAATTTATCCTTACCTCCTACATGTTAGATCATCCTAAATGGGATGTTTAGGAAACTCCACCTAGATATCCTAATGAATTATAGAAGACATCTTAGTTCCTTCTCCTCCCAAGCCTTCTCCTCTACAAGTTTCACCTCCATAACCTTTTTCTATAGATCCACCTCTTCTCATGATCTATTTATCTTATCCCTAAGTAGTTAAAACATAGGAATCTTAACCTTAGTTATCTCAAATCCAAGTCTACCAACCTTAAGATACATAATCACACAAGTTCAACATTAATATTATCCTAAAGATGAGCCCAAAGTGGGACTAGTAGTTGGCACCCTTGTAGATCCCTCCCCCTACTCCCATATTTTTTTAGCAATCTAGTGGTGCCCCTCATGGTTTCCCTTCCCCATAATAACCCACTCCAATTTTTATTTCATTTTTACCTATTCTACCCCTTCCATAATTCACCCAAGTGCCACTTGCCTTAGTTATGCATAGCCTTCTCACCTCCTAATTCCTATTTGCACAATCCATTCCCTAAGCAAGGATATTCATGGTTCCCCCACCAATTATTTTGTAAATTTAGATACATAGGTAACCTAACTCCACCAAATTTTTCTACTTCCCTAAAAACAAGTGCATTTATGTGCATAATAAAATTAGCCCTAGCCACATCAATGATGCTAGTGATAACTCACCATATTCATTAGTCAGTCCCTCTATCTTTTACCACCTCATCTCCTTCCATTGTAATAGATGAAGGTGATCAAGAAAATATATCTATAAATAAATAATATGTTACTCATACCCAACCTCCTATATCACCTCTCATTTCTCCCCACATCATTCCTAGACCTCCCTTCTCCATTATCCTATGTGCCAAATGACTTGGTTTTAACCAACTATTTTCCTCCCTTCTATTTAATTCTCCTCCCCATGGTGTCATTACCCCATAATTTAACTTAACCCAAATCCATTGGTAGGTGTAGATGTTCCCTTGGGCCTCTCCTTTCATATTTTCCCCTTTTACCCCCACACCTTCTCCTCCTTTATTATCCTCTTCCTTCATTACCTCTATTTCTTTTATTTCACCTCCACGTAGACCTCTACCTATTGCATTTATATTCATCACCTGACCAACACCCCCTTATACCCTTGGAATAGATACGATGTCTTAGGCACCTAAGGTGACTATGCCAAGTGATACTAAATTAAAGTGAGAGTTTGACCACACCTAGGGAACATGAAGATAATCCTCACCCAAAAGTTCATCAAGAAGGTAAAACATATGGTCTATTAAAATGAGGAATACCTTTTCTCCCTCACCTAAGTGAGGACATCCATGGGATACGAGAAAGTGGTAGAGGACCTAGTCTATGTGATATGAATTACACATAATATGTCAAATAATATGACGGAGGACATATAGGAGTAGGTTTAAGACTTGGAAGCACAAGTAAAGAGCTCCTTCCTTGTAGAGATAATTAGCTGATTCAAAGATGCCTTTCTATAAATTTTATTAGTTTTGGGAGAAGTGGTCAAGACTCTAGAAGATAAAAACCCACATCTAATGAGATCTCAAGCATATTTGGAGAGGATTTCTATCATAGAGAATAAGTACTGGAAGCTATTATTGATTATATATAAGGGCATGCTCCCAAAATTGAATCTCATGCCCATTTTAGACTTGAGCCTCTACCAAGAATATTATGGGAGCATGAATGATTCAATTGGGAATGGTTAAATATGGCATAGACTATATTGGAGCCTTTGGAAGAAGATAGGGAAAAATTGGTGTCCTACTTTAATGAGGTTAACACCATTGTATTATTATACCTAAATGGCACTCTGCTAGACAAAAGTGAGTTTAGAGTTCACCTAGGTCACTTCAACTAAGTCATGAAGAAAAGGGTGAAAAAATACAAGGTTGGAGATCAAGTTATGTTGTAACTCTCTACTTGGTCTAATACAAGAATTATTCAAGTCTTAGAGTTCAAAATATCCATGGATCCCCAAATCTAAGTGTATAAAAGATTAGTGGCCCAATCCAAGGTGATATTTCAAGAGCTACTAATGAATTTGACCAAGATGGATTAGGATTTTGACCTACTGGTAGTTTCATTATCTACCAAGGAGGTGCAGTCTAAGTAATTGGGAGGTAGTTCATTTATGGCTCATCCACATATACATTAAGTGGACCCTCAAGTATCTTTTAGAAGAAATGGATAATATTCTCTTGTTTTGAAAATTATGTAGTTTTAACAAAATGTGGGAGGCCATCATGGCCAAATTTGAGATTCTCATATTTTTTAGAGGTGAGCCCCATTATCTATATATTATAAATTACAATCCATTTATATGGTTGAAAATTTAGGTCTCAAAATGTTGCTGGAATCAATCTAGGATTACACCTACTATTCCTTCACCCTTTTGATCTTTAAGTGTCTTCCATTCTTGGTAATTTTATAAATAACCCCTATTTTAATGAAGGAAATTTCTCACTTCATATTGAATTAAGATGGTTTATTTGTTAATGTGTTAATAATTTTAGTTTTGAATTGATGTTGGTGTTAAATAATCAAACTAGTGATTTTTTACACAAGTGAATGAATTAGTTATAATGTGCTATCTATTCTAGCTCATTTGTTAAACTTTATCACTTTCTTTAAAACACCTTTAATTTGGGTACTTAAGTTTAAATTATGTGGAAAAATATGTGTGTTATATAATATAGACTCTTTTAAGGTTGATATTCAGTGAAAATTTTACAAATTAAGCATTCCTCTATATTTTAATTAGACCACTTTCACTTCTTAAATATGAGTCACATCCCTCGATGAAACTTGACACACAATGGTAAAACTATGGTAGGACACATATATAGCTTGGCTCTTGAAGCATTGACACCCTTTCAAACTTGAAACCATTTCTTTTCTACCCTTCTTAGCTTTCCCATTTTATGTTATTTTGGTGTTGAAATACCCTTCCAATATTTTATAAATCAATGAGGTCTAATTTCATGGTAACTAATGAACGAGGTTTCCCTTAGCTAGTAGTAAACTCTAATGCAATCGCACATACATTGAACCCTAGTGGTGACAACTATTGCTCTATGAGTATATCAAGGTTAAAATACTTAATCCTTGGACTAAAATATCATTAGTCCTAAAATTAACAATGGGATAGCTTATCCCATTCATTATGTCCCCCTTTCCCCTCTATAATACTTAATATCATGAGTACCTATGGAATAAAAGATTTTAGGGCTGATAAAAGCTAGTGCTAGAAAGAAGGCCTTGAGTGATATGTTGTTATAGAATTTCCATTTAGAATTTGAGTAATTATCAATAAGCCTCTCAACCTTATGGAAACGTTTTATTGAATCATTCCTTTTTTATCTTCCTTTACACTTTCTC